>BPLQ01000812.1:0-94598 GCA_021605075.1 Caerostris darwini | reverse complement strand
CATATTCATAACACATATTCATGCCAGTAACAACACATATTCCACATAACCGTCCCAGTGTAACATATATCCATATCACAAAACATCCCAGGTAACACATATCCATACGATAAAAATTTCTCAAAATTGGTTGTCAATAATACGTCATCCTTGATCAAGAAAACCCTGAACGATTCTAATACTGCATATGCTTAATAGTCATAAGCCATGTAACATGGAGAGTCGATGGACCTAATACATTAGAAAATTTTACCACTACAACTTGAGCAAGAACCTCTCCCCCTTCTAGGAATTATATCTGAATATTCACAGACTCATCAGAAATTCAGGACACCGCAGATGTAATACAAATGGAGTTAAAATTAGGAGGTTTTAATTCCAATACTTGTAAGATCGAGATATTTTACATACATATATTTTAGATACTTATATATTTATATGCGTATACATATCATGAGGATTTATGCTTATACATATCTTAAAGGCTTATGCATATACATATCATAAGGGTTTTCTCAGTCATCCCTCATTCGTTCTCTCTCAATCATTCCTCTCAGTCATTCTCTCAATCATCCCTTTCAAGTCATCCATTAGTCACTCCCTCTCAGTTATCCTCAGTCATTCCCTCTCAGTCCTCCCTCTTCTGATACTTAACAGAAGGATTTTCCAGTCAACAGATATATCATGCTTATATAAGGAGTCAGAACCGACTACTGTAATTCAAAAGCCTCAACTCCTTAACCACATGGCTACTTTAAACATATTCCAATAACAAACAAACAAAAAAAAATGTTTAAGTAGAAAAAAAGAAAAAAAAAAAATGATCTTGTATTTATTTTACTTCTACTCGATGAAAACATGCTTTATGTAAATTTAAATTCATAAAATTAATTAGAAAATTTTTCCCATGAAAATAACTAAAAAAGATTTAAATACATTTAAAGAATAACATCTCTATACTTTACACTGTAGGCACACTACTAAATAATTAGGTTTTCTAAAAATCATCGAGAGATAGAGCCTCTAGCATAACTTCAAGATATAATTTTAATTTCGCACGCAATCCCACTTTGAAGCTCGGCCAAAATATTTTTATTATATTCTTAACTTCACTTCTAATTACTTAGCTCGAAAGTCAATTAAGAGATCTGAACTTTAATGAAGGTGTTAACATTTTTCGCCGAACATTTAACGCCGAACACGAAAGACCGACAGCATTAAACTCATCCAACTTCCATTTGCATAGAATTTTAAACATCACACATGCATGCTCGTAGTTAATAATATGCCACTACTAATGATTACTTCAATAGAGATGATGGAATATATTTTTAAAAATTGATATTAAAAATGCATGAGTCATTTAATACAAGCCCAGTTCTTAAATTAAAGGGAAAATATAGAAATTTTAACTAATTTTCTATAAAAGGAAACATAATTACTTGAATAAATAAATAAATAAAAAAGAGATATACGTAATTGAAGAAGCAAAAAAGAAAAAAAAAATGTTTTGATTAAAAATAATGGTAAAAAGAGTGTTCATAAAAAAGATATTTTGCGAGCATAAATATTTATAAGAAAAGGACTTTAGTTCAGATAAAAAGTGTTAAATGAACTATTGTCACATAGACAAAAATTTTTAAGGTTTCTTAATTACATTATGATGAATGTAAGAATGCGTTTTGGTGAAAATTTTGATTTGAAGAACCTCAAAATTAAATTACTAATAGTTTTTAGGAATATAATTGAAATAATTAATTTAATATTTTTAACAAATACTTTATAAAACTTATGTCAAATAAAGTCAAGTGCTACTACTACTACCACACACAACAGTGCCTAGAGACGAGTTGCCCCTTTACAGTTAGTGAATGATGTGGGTGAGAAGAAGTCTGATTGAGCTCTGTGACGCTCTACGATCTTCTGAGACCGAGATCTACAGTTTAAAGTGGATTCCGAACTACTACAAACATCCACGGCACCGTCGGGATACACCGAGTGCCAGAGCGCTAGCCACTCGGCCATCAGGTGCCTAATTAAGTCAACTGCCATTTGCTCAATTTTAAACTCATCCAACTGACATTTGCATAAAATTTTAAACTCCACACATACGGCATGCTCGTAGTTAATAATATGCCATTGCTAATGATTACTTCAATAGAGATGAGGGAATATCTTTTAAGAATTGATATTAAAAATGCATGAGTCATTTTAATGCAAGCCTAGTTCTTAAATTAAAGGGGAAAATGTAGAATTTTAACTAATTTTTCTATAAAAGGAAACATAATTACCTGAATAAATAAATAAATAAAAAAGAGATATTCGTAATTGAAGAAGCAAAAAAGAAAAAAAAGTGTTTTAATTAAAAAAATTATAAAAAGAGAGTGGATAAAGAAAATACTGTGTTCAAAAAGTAAGACCAATTTTCAATTTAAAATTCCCGAGGCTTATGGAATTTCAATTTTTTTTCTTTTTTAGGTTGTTAGAACTATCCTTGACGTCTGTGTGAAATTAGACGTCAAAATATTTATTAGTGTTTGAGCTACGCTTGGCTTTGTGAAACGCTAACACTGATTCCGGCGATTTTTGAAATGTCCGAATTAATTGAGCAAGAACTTGCGTTAAATTTTGTTTGCGGAAACGTATAGAATGTTGCAGAAGACATTTGGTGAGCATTCCTATATCGGAAAGAAATGTTTAGAAGTACTTTAAGCAGTTCAAAGAAGGCAGAGAACGCGTTGAAGACAAAGAGCCCCCTGGTCGACCATCAACCGCAACCGACGAAGTTCAGGTCCAAAAAATTAAAGATTTGGTGCTTGCAAACCGTCGATTTACAATTGGAGACCTTGCTGCTGCTGATGGAATTTCAAAAGGATCGGTTAATTCCATTTTAGGCCTCAAATGCGTCAAATCTCGATTGTTACTCAAAACACTGCATGCGCCAGCCCACACTGCATTGATTCTTCGTGATTTTTTTGCAAAAAATGAAACCCATATCGTTTCACAACCACCTATTTAAACCTCCGGCTTCTGGGTATTCCCTAAACCCAAAACATCACTCCGGTTACACCGTTTTGAGTCGACTGAAGAGATTCAACGTGAATCACCACGCGCTTTGAAGACTATCCCTGCCGATAACTTTTTAGCATGCATTGAGGATTGGAAAAAAAAGTTGACATAAGTGCATTGTGTCCGGAGGGAATTACTTTGAAGGCGATGAAATAAAGTTGGAAAAATAAATAAAGAGTTTTTGAAAAAAAAAAAATAATAATTGGTCTTACTTTTTGGGCACAGCAGTACATACATGTTCGTAGTTAATAATATGTCACTGCTAATGATTACTTCAATAAAGATGATGGAATATATTTTAAAAATTGATATTAAAAATGCATGAACCATTTTAATGCAAGCCTAGTGCTTAAATTAAGGGGAAAATATATAACTTTAACTAATTTTTATATAAAAGGAAACATAATTACTTGAACAAATAAATAAATTTAAAAAAAAGATATTCGTAATTGAAAAGAAAAAAAAAGTGTTTTAATTAAAAATAATGATAAAAAAGAGCGTATTTTGAGAACGTAAATATTTAAATATTTATAAGAAAGACACTTTAGTTCAGACAAAAGTGTTAAAAATGAGCTAATGCAACAGAGACAAAATATTCTTAAGGTTTCTTAATTAAATTATGAACCGAAATTATGACGAATGTAAGAATACGTTTTTGGTGAAAATTTTGGGTTGGAGTGCCTCAAAATCAAAATTACTAATAGCTTTGAGGAATGTAATTGAAATAATTTATTTACTTTCAATAAATACTTTAAAAAAACTTATAGTCAAATTATCATTGAATTAATTAATTAATTTTTAATCTAATATTTGCTTAGATTGAAAGTGGCTAATTTCTTAAAGTCACAGGAATTGCTGCTATTCGAAAATAAGTTAATTTTTTTTTATTTAAATACTTAACAATCCCGCTTTAATTCAACAGTAAGTTCTTGCAGAAATAAAATGTTACCTAAAAAGATCTGTATTATTCAATTTTGTTTTTATTTTTCATTTATTTAATGCTAAAAAATATTTTTAAATGTTTAACAATTCCATTTTAATTCTCCAGCAAAGTTCTTACAGAAGTAAGAATTTACCTAATAAGATGTATATTCAATTTCGTTTTTATTTTTCATTTATGATAAAGCTAAAAAATATTTTTAAATTTTTAAATACTCAACATTTATTTCTCAATTCAACGGTAAACTCTTGTAGAAATAAAATTTTACCTAAAAAATTGTATATTATTTAATTTTGTTTTTATTTCTCATTTATTTTAAAGCTAAAAAATATTTTTAAATTCTTAAATACTTAACAATCCCTTTTAAATTCAACAGTAAATTTTTGCAGAAATATAAAATTACTTAAAAAGATGCATATTATTCAATTTATTTTTTTTATTTTTTATTTATGATAAAGCTAAAAAATATTTTTAAATTTTTAAATATTCAACAATCTCTTTTTAATACAACAGCAAGCTCTTTCAGAAATAAAATATTACCTAAAAAGATGTATATTATTCAATTTATTTTTTATTTTTCATTTATTATAAAACTAAAAATATTTTTAAATACTTAACAAATCCCCTTTTAATTCAACAGTAAGTTCTTGCAGAAATAAAATTTTACCTAAAAAGATGAATATCATTCAATTTTGTTTCCATTTTTCATTTATAAAAAAATTAAAAAAATATATTTAAATTACATTCAGGGACAGAAGTTTCATCATAAATTATAAGAATCTTGCATTTATGAGAATATCTAAATTGGATATTTAGATCTAGTTAATTTAAATTTATTTCAAACATTTTCTTTCAACAGAAATTTCCCAATTTCGTAAATTTGCTGCAAATAAAAATGATTTTGGATTAGAATAACCATGATATTTAATTTGATAAAAATATTATTTACTATATAATTTAGTATATATTAAATACTAAATTTTGCATTTTTGATGAAATCAAATCTATAAAATTATGTGATTAATAAAGTATTAGAAACAGAAGAAATTCAAAGAGTTATGCATTTCGTTATTTTTAAACATTCAACACACTTCAGTTTAAGAATTAGTTTTAAATTAAATTATTCACTAAGATATTTTATTATTAAATAAATGTAAAGCCTTTATTATATATCGTTATTTATGGATATATAACAATGGCTCATATGTTAATCTTTTATGTTTTTTCCATTTCTTTTATTACGAACTTACTGTACATATGATAATTTATTTTAAAAAACCTTTTTGTTGAATAACTGAATAATTTTTCAGAATTTGAATATAAAACCAGTCAAAAGTAATTACTAATATCTTAATAAGTTCTTTAACTTATTCAAATATATTCAAAAGAGTTTTTCTATCAATGTTTATAGTTGATTCCTTAAAGCGACAAAATTTTTATCTTTTTTTATATGTTTTTTAACACAACGACATAGGTAAATTACCGCCGCCGTAGATATCTAAATTTTTTTTTGCTGTCAAAAGAGGACGATTGCTAATAAATTTTATGCATTGTTTAACCAATAATTATTCTTCACTCTAACATTATATTATTTAATTTAACTTGGTATTTTTTAAACATAATTTCTAAATAAAGTGATAAACTCTTCTTATTAAAGAATCTAGTTATATGTAATAAAGTTTTTAGATATCCAAAATAATAATTGATCTCATTTTACCTCATGCATATTTATTCATAAATTTTTGTAAATTTGTTTTTTTACAAATGTTCATTTATTGTTAGTAAATTGAAGAAAAGTAATCTTTATATAACTATGAAATTTCCTTGAAATTTAATTTAAAATAATATTCACATAATATATTAAGGAAAAAAATTAAACATAATCACTTCTATAATATTATCGCGCATTTATTAATGATTAAACCTTAGATTATTTTTTATTGGAATTAATTCATTCTGATTGGCTTTTTGTAAAAATAGCTTGTTTACTTTTTTACATTATTATAATAATAATTTTTTAATTGCTGAAATATAAGAAATAATGAACGATTCTTACTATGAATCATTAAATAGCTTTTTATGTACAATTTTGATATTTTTTCCCTACAAACTTTTATTTTTATTTTTTTATCATTATTTGTAATAGTCTACGGTTCATATTTATACAATAATTTTAACATCGTTTTACATTTTTTATTTCAATAAAAAAATTTTTGATAATATATTTTGGCTATTACAAAGTATTATTTTATGAATATTTTTATATCAAAATGAAATTTGACTTCATAAAATGAAAGATGGGGTGTATAATGATTCGTGATAATTGTTGATAAATGTGGTGTATGATGATTAATGATTTGTTAGACATTGTTGTTTGAAAATGCATTACGGAGAAATAAAATAGCGCATATAAGTTTTTCAGTATGCAATATCAGTATTAAAATAGTTTCTAAGATAAAATCATTAATTATTCTCGTGAAAAATTGAAGTTTATGCAATAAAAAGACACTAAACAATACTTAATAACTGGTCTCATTCTACCTTATACACATGTGCTTACCATTTTAAGGAGGATCATTGTAATTGCATTGTATAATGATTATTCTAGAAAATATTTTATATTTTATAGGGGTTATTTTATAACTGATATAATACATTTTGATAAAATGATTTTTCTTCTTCTTTTTTTTTTTTTTAACTTAAAAACATGATGGAGTAAGTTTAACAAAAAGATTACTCATTGAGCATTAATGATATATAATTTTATAAAAATAATAAATGGATTTACTGTTGTTTCAACTTAAAAAAAATGAGTACTACCTCTTTTTAACTGAACAATGCTCATTGTAATAGGTGACGGAATTGTAATAAAAATTAATTGCCTTAGTGCAATTAACAAGCAAAAATGCTTTTACCGAATTTCAAAAAAGGTCATTTTTGAAAAATGGCACGCATTAGCTCTTCAGTGTCTCACATTAACCTGAAAAATGGCGACGTATCTATACACATATCGTCTGTCAGAAATAACAAATCCTGCTAGAGAACCACGAACACGATCCAACAATAATAGCAATAAAAAAAGAATGTTGCAACAAGGGTTCAACATAATACCCCTCCCCAGTAATTTGCCCGTCATGTTAGCTCTCACTCCACTTCTATTGGTTGCCATTCACAAATCGTCTGGCAAATGGCGACTAAGAGTAAAAATACTGCAAACTAAAAGAAATAAAGAAACACCACAAAGATCTGGATTCCTGGAAACCATCTCTACGATTGACCAGTGAACAAGAAGACAGAAGCAACCATGTCCGCTCTTGAAGACCTATAATTTAGTGCTGCAGTGCTATTTCACAGGTCGGAAGATGTGAGTGCAAACCTGTCAAAATCGAGCAGGGCTTGTCAATCCAGGCGGCAGTGTCTTTCTTGAAGCAGCAGGAATTCAATAGTGTGAAAGCTTCCAGTGATAGTAGGGGGGAGGGGATGGAAGGAAAGTAACTAGGGAGGGGATGTTCACTCACTGAAGAATCCTGCCCCCTCGTTTTCTGCACCATCACACCCTGAATGATGTTCGCATTGACAACGCTAATGGCTCATAGAAGGAAACGCTACCTCTGAAAGGTGTGCAAATGTCACTCCCAACGATGCAAATAGGGGTGAAGTGTGAGATGATTTCAAACAGTGCTGTTCTTTTTTAAACTTATTTTGAACCCTCCGAGATTTCTTTTATATCCCTTTTATTTGATACTAAGCTATTATTAATAAGTGTTTATTAGGGCATCATGTCTTATTTAGGTGATGTAATTATCTTATTAAACTATTGTACGTCTTCTTATTTATTTTTTTTTTGCTATTGTGAAGACTCTTATTCATTCATCAACAAATTATATGGTTATTAATTTCTGATGCTGCTCTTTATCTGTTTGATCGGGCACCCTATTTTTAACTTGTTAATAATACATTTCAAATGTGTCATACAATTAATGTAATTATCACAGAAAAGGATTGATTTTTATTTGTATTAATAGTTTAATCAAACTATTAAAAGGATTTAATAAAATCTAGTTCATCGAATAAAGTAGATCCAGAAATAGATTTTCATTCAACTATTATGTATTTATTTTATTATTATTAGTTCGGGGAAATATTTAAATACCTTATATTTAACTACATGTTGAATAATTGAAAAGTTCATTTGAATAATTCAAATTTTTTTAATTATAAAAAAAGTTATTAATATCTAAATATACCACACCAAAATAACATACCAACCTAGAAAAATATATTCTTTTATACGAAATTTTATTTCGCACAATTTTAAATAAAAAATATTAGAAATAAAATTAATTTGAATAATTAAAATTAAGAACATTTTATTATATTATGCACTTATTGATAGTTTAATAATAAAAATACATACATAAAATATATTCCATGGATTAAACATTAAAAAAGAAAACTTTCTTTGTGTACATTATATGCTGCCGCGCATAATCTGTTAACCTTTGTAAAAAGTCGAGTTTAAAAAAAAATATTTAATAGAAAAATAAGCAATTTTTTACGATTCGAATTTTAAATAAATAAAATCTCACATAAAAAATAGTCATTAATTTCAAATAAATTTATAATATATGTATATTTATAAAAAGAACTCGAATAATTTAGCATACATGCTGGGAAAAAAAAACACCAATTCTTCAATCAAATCTTTTATTTGTATCAAACCTTTTTTTAAATAATTTTTTTTTTTCTGACCAAAAATTACATCTTTCACTTACATGTCAATGCAGATTACAATCAAGAAATTATTGTAAATATAACAATCATGAACTTTATATATAAATTATAGCACCGAAATTTTCATCAGTTTGGTGGAAAATGTAAATACATTTAAAAACAACAACGTCTAAATATATTTAAAAAAAAAAACGTTAAAATACTTGAGTTTTTGAAAAGCTATTGAATTGATTCTTGTTGATATTAGAAATTGTAAGTAACAAAATATATTTAGATCTATTATATTTGCATATACATAAATAAAATTTATTTTATATGAAAAGATAAATATTTGTAAAAAAAATGTTAACATTTAATTCATAATTTGATTAAAGTGGAAGTAACTTCAAATCAAGGCATGAAGACGCTAAATTGTTTCTTTATGAGAAATTCTTTTTATCTCCAGATTAAGAGGATCTGAAAAAAAAAAGATATTTTATATAAATTTCAGTTACACATTTTCATTTAATACAAAATTTTCAGGAAAATTATTCATAATTATTTCAGGAAAATTTTCAAAGAAAACAGAAGAAATTTATATTATTATTATTTTACACAATATGTCAAAGGAATTTCAAGAATAGTGATGGATATCAGCCTACATCGCGTATGCGTGATATATATTAACTATTAGCTGCTGCATTGCCAAAACCTCAATGCCTTTCATGTTTAATTTTCAAGATAGAACAAAGAGCTGCAATTAATTCCATGCAAAATTTGGAAAAAGTTTCATTGAAACGAATCATTTAACGAAACAAGTTTATGGCGAGTTTTGTTTAAGTAGATAATAATGTTTACTTATGGCATAAACGCCTTTTTAGTCTAAGGATATATTCCAGAAGATGATAAGCATACGTGAAGGCCAATTTTCTCAAGAACAAATGAAATTATTGAGCAAGTGCGTGATTTTGTGGCGAACTATCGCTGTGCGTCCCCAAGAATGATGGAAGTGTCTTTGAACATCAACAAAGAAACCATTCTGCATCAAGATTTCGGCAAAACAAAAGTCTGTGCCAAAGTTGTTCCCCACACTTTAACTAATGAACAAAAATCGATGCGAAGTGCACATTGTAAAGACATCAGTTCAGCAGCTGAAGATGATCCAAACTTTTTGAAATCGATTGTTACAGTTGTTAAATAGTTTGCGTTCTTGTCTACATCAATTGTTAATTTGAATTGATTGTGCTTTCAGCAGGATCCAAAAACAAAGTGCGGAGTGAAAGTCAGAAAACTCATCACAAGCCAAAAAACAAGAAAAGTTCCATCAAAAAATCAAAACAATGCTCATCACATTCATCAATAGTAAGAGTATTATCTACAAAAAATTGACTGGAACGAACAATTACCGGTGAGTATTTGCTAAATGTTTTGAAGCGTTTGATGGCCATAATTCATCGCATGTGTCCAGAATATTGGGATGAAAACAATTGGCATTGGCAGGATAATGTACCCATTTGCAACTCATTAAAGTGCAACGTTTTTTGTCAAATAATAACATCTGCGTGTTATATCATCCATTGTATTAATCTGATTTAGAAGTCGTGACTTCTCTTTATTCCCATAACTTAGAATGATGTTAAAAGGGTGTTATTTTGATGACATTGTGACTATACAAACAGCTTCAACGATAGCTTTTTAGGTAATCCCACAAAGTTAACTCGAACATGCATTTGCCTCCTTACTCTGCAACAAATGTGTTGAAACTGAAGGAACTTTTTTCAATAAAATCCCCAAAAAATAATTACTTTTTTTCATTTAATTTTATTAAAACAGTCTTAAAAATTCTTTGACACACTGTGTATATAGTACACATTTCAATTACACATTTTTTTCATAATTTGAATTTAAATATCAGATGCACAGGTTATATTATTTGATTCTTTCTTTCACTATTAAAAATCTTTGGAATTAAGTTTTTTAGTATTAACTGTATTTTTAATATATAATCTGTATTATACACTTTATTGATATTAAATAGTAAAACTTGTGAAATAGTAGCAAAATGCATCTGAAAAATGCTGCATAAATATAACCAAAATTTGATCAACGTTTTGAGAATTATATTATTTAATTTTTATGCTTATTGAAAAAATAATCACACAAAGAATTAATTTTAAATACTAACTTTAAAGTTTTAAATTCTTTATTTTATTTAAACATAATAATTAAAAAAATGAAATAAATAATAATAAAGCAATAAAAAAAATAATAACGAATGTTTTTTTTGTTTCAGAATTAGTTAAACAAAATTTTTTTTTTATTGAAACAGATTTTTTAATCTATTACGAAAGCCGCTTTGTAATTGTTTTATACATAGTCCTTTCAGAATTATTTTTCTTGTCATAATTATTCCTATCTGTGTTTTATGTCTCTTAAAACAAGAAAATTTAGTCAGTACAAATAGATAAAGAAAATTGTGTTTTTATACATATATTTGTTATCACAGCATCAATAAAAAACATGGCCTGCTAGCTTATGCAGATTTCTGAGATAAGAGAGGATATTTCAAATGCTATTCAGATGAACCGAAACTAAGGTTAAATTTGTAGATCGGAATGTCTTTCCGTTGAGTTCGAAGGAGAGAGAAGAATATATTAATACGTAGATGTTACCACTGAAGATATTCATCGTAAATATGGGACACCAGAGACCATGGACCATGGTAAATTATTAGATCAACTACCAAAATGGCGATCCCATTATAAGATGGTCAGCAAACTTTGCGAGTTTATGTAACTACTCTCAGGTAGAGAAGAAAAATAAACATTTAGTTCGTTCGAAAAAATGTGAACATGCACCAAGTAAATAGAAATACATTTCAAAATTTCGTATTCAACTAAAGATATACAGAGTGTTTATATTGAATGGGACAAAATAATATCATAGTACAAATTATGTAATTGATTTATTTAGCCGAAACAAATTATACAAGTTTTATCTGCCAAGAGAGAAAATCATCGTTACGAATTCATCGCTAGAGTCGTTATTAATCAAAATGGTGCCATTCACACAGAAGAAAGCGTATTGCGTTTTGTAATACGCCAAAATATCATCGTTTATCGGCATTCAAAGGCATTTTAGCATAAAATTTGGCTAATAACCAAGCTATCTTCACAACATTGAAAGACGGGTAAAGCAGTTTCTGGCCACAGCCTGAGTAAGAAAATCATCCCAGGACCAACAGTAGCTAAAATTGAAGTGGTTGAAAAAATGAGTGAAACTCAAAATCAGCGTGTTGTGACGTTCTGACTCAATGTTCTTTATATAACGTTATTGCTGTGTGTTACGAAAATGTCTACAATTCAGGCCATACACCTTTGATATGGTGCATATTGACAATTCATACAAAGTTATGGATATAATAGGGTACCACTTTAACGCTATAATATGGGTGTAAAACTATTACATCCGCATTATAGGTTAACAACGTTATTTTGAAGAGTAAGTGATAGATGAAAAAAAAAACGCCTATGTTGATTAAGCTTTTAATATATTTAAAATAGTATAAGACATTACAGTTAAAAATGAGAATATTAAAAAATAAAATAAAGTACTGACCAATGAAAATACTGCTGCATTGATTATGTCATGTATTTGTATTTTCACAAACAGATTTCATGCTTAAATTGTTTATCTCCGGTGATTTAACAGTAGAAGAACTGTCGTACAAGTACATTTTTCAGACTAAAATGTAGTACTGTTGTAATTGAATTAAAATCAATTGCTAGGGTAACATCCGTAAATTGATAAACTCGAATTAAATTTAAAAACTGATTTTACTACAGTAAAATCAATTACTACAAATACTTTAAAGTAAACTAAAATACACATTTACAATACCAGACATAGTACAATTCTAATAGAATAAATCAGATTTTAAAATATGTGTTACATTGGACATTGCCGCGACTGACCCTACTTATGTTATGCCAGACATTTCAGCTACTGAAATTTTGCTCAACTACCGTCATTAGCTTATTAAAAAAGGGGAAAAAATGTGTGTATCTAATGCCAGTTTTTTAGGGGGTAAACACCTTTCTACCTATATTATAAGTATATCCATTTTGAATGACATTTATAGCAGGTATTGTATATGGAAAGTAAAACCTAAATAAAAATTATTAGTTGATAACTTTCTTTCTACTACAAAAATCTACACAAAATACAACAAAGATATTTTTTAACACATTTTACAGTAAGATTATGCTTTCCATTTTTCTTTCTGACAACCTTCGCACAATGCCAAAAGCAGAAATCCTACGCTTTTACAACATCAATGCTGAAGAGAGACTTAACAACCAATTGGGTTTATTTTGCATGGCTGGTGCAAAATCCTTTGCTAAAAACCAACCACCATTCACTACAGTAGCATTGTAAAACCTTTTTGTTGCTAAGTGCTCCATGCATCCCCTCCCCCCACCTGTTTCTTATTCTACCTCTAAATGTTACACCCAGACGTTTCATTTTAGGAAAGAAATGTTTGTTGAAGACTTCTCACCATGGCTGGCGCCAGATTTGACACCTTCAAGGTCAGCGAATTAGTCGAGCGTCATGTTTGCAGATCGCTTTAATATCCTATCGCTGTTTGCTCGCCAGTGGGGGGCGCTCTTTTGATACTGGACCCAGAAGTGGGCAATTGCCAGATTCGGTTTTTAAGGTTGTTTCCGTTTTCAGACGATCGGCGATATTTACAATACTTGAAGGATAATGACGGATTTGACATTTTTTGGGGGATAAGAGTATTAAATAAAAATGTGCGGAGGAGTCTTTGCGAGACTGTTTTCTTTATTATTTGCACGAATTTGGATTAGTGCCAGTTTTTCTTTTTTTCGGATTTTGAATTAAACGAAGTTGCATAAAAGGTCGTCATTAAATAATTTGTATTCTTATTAATTTACAGAACTTGAAGTAAAAGGTCGTTTTTGATCACTTGCAAAGATTTCTGTAAGTTATTAAAAAAAATAAAAAAAATATTAACCTATTCATAAATACGCGTTTATGTATATTCCTATTAATTAATTTTAAATGTAAAAATATAAATTAAATCATAAATCGTGTATAATGGTTTTAATATTACAAACCTTTTATCGAATTGTTGAAGGAATTCAAATGCAGAGATTGCCAAAATTGAAAATGATACAAAGACCTTATAAAATGGCCTTGTTTCGTTATCATCAGCTTGAAGCAAACAGCCCTTACCGCTCAAATAATGAGTTCATCGCTGAACACACATTCAACAGTTATTCTCTGGAGCTCAATTGCATTAGGTATTCTAACGTTTATTTATCAGTGACCAATAAGAAAGCGCGATTTGTAGTTACATGGATTTTCTACATAATCGATGAACGCCATGTACATAATAAATTTATTTTGTGAGGGGTAAGACCGGTTTGTTTTCCTTTAAAAGTAACGAAATAAGCCCTCTGATTGGCTCGTAAGTGTAAGTAAGGTATGCCCAGAAAAAGAAGTTCCATATGAGAACATCGTTTCCTCTGGAATGCATGTCTTATGCACAAGCTAGTAATATATATAAGGAAATTCTATATAGACACAAGGAAATTCAAATTTTTTTCTTTCTAATGCAGCTGGCAAACACGTAGACATCTTGGTCTTGGATGCCTTAAGGCAAGCGCTGCACAGACGTACTCACTTTGCATTACCCAGAAGGCGCGTGTAACTTGAAGATAAGCCACGGACGCGGAGTAACAATGTTTCCTCAACGCTCTACGATCCTATTAGACCGGGACCTACAATTTAAAGTGGATTCCGAACCACTACAAACATCCATGGCACCGCCGGGACTCGAACCCGAAATCTGTGGTACCGAGAGTCAGAGCGCTAGCCACTCGGCCGTTCAGGCCCGGAAATTCAAATATGATTCACAAAAACATTTCTATTGAACATTTGCTACGCATATAATGTGTGCATCTTATAAGAAGGGTTCAAAATCTCCCTTCTACAGGAATTCACGTCTCATAGAAACGAATTTAGAGTGACAAACGCATTTAAACCTTCCACGGCTGATCAACATCTCTTTGCAGCAGGTCCTCATCAGAGATTACAGAGGTCTCGCATACAAAACTTTTGAGTATCAATGGGAGAACATTGGAGACTATTCTCACCAGCGGATAGTTCTGCCGTTACCAGTTCATCATGGAACGAGAGCAGTGATTCAGATATTTTCGAACATACTGAAATGTGATCATTTCCCATCTGTTAAAACTATATGCTTTGTCGATAAATGTAGGAATGCAATGCAGTAAATACATGATATATGTATAAGGCATTATACATACA
Source organism: Caerostris darwini (assembly GCA_021605075.1). Taxonomy (NCBI): domain Eukaryota; kingdom Metazoa; phylum Arthropoda; class Arachnida; order Araneae; family Araneidae; genus Caerostris; species Caerostris darwini. The sequence continues at coordinate 79,519 of BPLQ01000812.1, read as the reverse complement.
TTACATTATATTTATTAATACACTATATTTGCATGATATAATCCAAGAAATCATGAAAGACTGGGATAATGAAGACTTGCATAGTCCAATTCACTATTAGCGAAACAATCCTCTACACAGAGAACACATGACGTTTTCTTCTATCTGTTCCTGATTTGTTTTAGTAGTCCTGCTCGTCGTCGCAAAATCCTTTCGTATCACTTTGTAATAATAATAATTTATGATAGAAATATTTTAACAGGGAATATTTGTAGTGAATACTTGTTTGTACAATATGTCTTTCGAGGATTACATTGGGAAAAAATGCATTTCGCCCATATGTATATTATCGTTATTAATTTATAGCATAAGTCTAGCATTTGAAGATTAAATAAAATGCTTATCGTTGTAGATCGTTTATGAATCTTTATTAAAATAATACATAAAATAAATTATAGTAATTACTAATTTTAGTGCTACTTATTAATATAAATAATACTAATACATGTTTATATAGATAAAAGAATGAGTAATAATAAATTGCTTCATATATTTATTCTGTTGTTGTTGTTTCTTATCCCACTTGGCTGGCCAAGCCCACGAGCCCATATGGACTCATGATTGAAGGGGAAGGAAGCAGCTTCTGTTGTGATGGAGCACCCGTAGGTAGAAGCCTGACTTTTGCTCCGTGACGCTCTTACAGTCATAGAAGACCGGGACCTACGGCTTAAAGTGGATTCCGAACCACTACAAACATCCATGGCACCGCCGGGATTCGAACCCGAAACCTGTGGCACCGAGCGCCAGACACACTCGGCCATTCAGGCCATTCTAAATTTAAGTATGTTTTGAATACATCTTTATGATCTACTTTGTCTTCCGATGAAAATATATTCTAGTCCACTTTTAGACCTATTCTCATTGGAAAAATGCTTTTATTTTATGAATATTTTTAATATTATTAATTATTTTGAGTAAATATAGACATTTTAAAACAAAAAAAAATTAATAGAAAGTAAATAAGTAGTATAATATGTGAATGTTGAATAATAAGGATTTGCGATTAATTTTTTTTTTTTTTTTTACCTTAATTCTGACACACATAACCGTTTCTAGAAATGTTACTGCATAAAAATTATTGTTATGTAAATTGAAATAGATTATTTAAAAGTGAAATAATTGTTTCAGTTCTTACATTACACTATGAATAAATATTCTGTAAGATATTTCTATCATTTTTAACGAGATTTAAAGTTAAATAATAAATGAAACTTTCATGTACTAGAAACTGTTTTATTTATTAAATGAACATCTTAAAATATTTAATAAGAAGTTTTACATCAGAATTTGGACCAAATTACCTAAAAACTATCTATTACATTCATGATGAAAAATTATAATTAAACTTTTAAATTTTTCTTAAGAGATATGTATATATATATATATAGTTAATTGATACAATTGTTTTAAAATGATATTACGTGTACAAATAGTTTAAATCGAAATGAAATTTATATATAATTTAAAATGATTAATAAGATTAAAACACTTCAAAATTCTCTTCTACTTTTAATCATAAATAAATATTTAATAATAATTTACTTTTTCTTCGTAAATGTTACATTTTAAAAATTAAATTAAATTTACAGAAGATAAAAAATTATAGCAAACATTTTTTTCTTTTAAATTCTTACTTAAATGTTAAAAGTTTTGTAAAAATTTATCATACATAAATCATTTAAAATAATAATTAATCTGCATTAATAATTAAATAATAAGAAAATAATTAAATAATTAGAAAATAATCTCAGTAATATTAAAATGTTTAGTAATATTAAATAATTAATAAATGATTTTTAATTTCACAGCAACAGAAAAATTGTTTTTGTAATAAAATTTTGCAATATATTCGATATACAATATATTAAATATACAATTAAATATTACATGTGTAATAAAATATTTGATATATAATTATATATTTAATATAAATAAAATATAGTAATAAGTGTGACTGAATGAGAACTTCTGATGATACATGACACAAATTTAAGAAAGTTATATGATAATTTTATTTTGAACAAAATTTCACCTCACAAAGCAACTTACATCACATTATTTAAGCTACATTATTCAAAATAAAGAACTTAAAATTATCTCGTTATGTTCACATATTTATTTTGGATACAGACAATTTTTTTTAATTTAATACGATGCCTTCAATATTTTTTAAACTATCCTAACGTTATGTTAAAATTTTAATTTCACCTTAAATGAATACATTTGCTCTTAATATGATAGTGTAATATTTTTTGATGAACACATTTAAATCTCTTTTAAAATAACTCCAAATATTTGAAATAGTTAATACAATTATTTGATATAGTATGTATACAAATATAAATATTTAAATCAGACTTTAATATTGCAAATTGAAAATCGTCATACAATGTTGATTTGTTAGAGTTAAGATCATTTGAAATTTATACTTTTATTATACTATAATTGCTTAATATTAAAAAAATACTTACAATATTTCATTTATTAATTGTAAATATTACAGGCTATATATTTTTTAAATAATCTACTGATGAATTTATATATTATTTAAATTACATCATACAAAACACAGAACGAAAAAATCATATCATGAAGATGCAAGATATTTATTCAAAAATACGGAGAACGGTATACTTTTACTTATTATGAAGACACGAAATTTTATAAATTTTCCAGATGTTCTTCTAGAATTCTAATTCAACCTGACAGGACTAAATTTTTACTTTAAGTTTGAATGAATGGCTGTAAAATCGTAATATTTATTTTATCGTAATTTTATATTGGGTAACAATTTTTTTCGTTTAGACTCTGTATTTATTAATTCACACAGATTTGAATATCCACTAAATTTTAATTCAATTTTATTTAGTTTTATGCAAAAATCAATTAAAAGATGTTATTAACAGTTATATTTATTTAAAACATATTTATCGGTATTACTATGCAATTTTTGATAAAATTATGGAATTGTATTTGAATATTATATACCTATTATAATTACTTAAAATTAAATGTATACTTCGAGCTGACAATCAGCATAGCCAATATTATTCCTGAGCATCACGATGTTTGATCCCTTTGTACTCTTCAGTGGATAGTACGTTTAAGAACAACAACTATATTTAAAATGAATAATTTTATTAATTGCTATTTGGGATACTTAAAATGTAATATATATATATATATTATATATATTAGTTACTGTTGATTAAATAAAGAAAGGCGCTTCAATATGAATAGTTTTATAATAGGTTAGCATTTAAATGCAAGATGATTGATGGCAAGACACCATTAAGAAATAATCGCTTATAATAATTATTAGAATAATCATATTCCTTGTCAACATACAAGTGAAATATACACTACAAAATTTATACAGTAATAAACTATACATAATAATTAGTAAAATATATATAGTAATTAGTAAAATATACAGTATACAGAATAGTGATTTCATTTACAGTTCAAGAAAATGAATAAGTAAACTGCATTTTCTACAAATACACACACACATATATATATATATGAAACTTCATGTATTACTTATGTTCGAAATTAAATAACTAAATTATTTTTAATTTTACTGTTTGAATGTATTGTAATTTCATACAAAAATAAATTTTATTCATTCATAAATGAATTTAAAATGCCAAAATAGCTTAATTATTTCTTTACATGCTAATAATAATTTTGTGTGAAGATAAAAGTAATTCAATGAAATAAATTCATGTATCATAACTTTATGTTAAGACAACATGGAAATAGTTCTAACACGGACACAAATGAAATAAATAACTCCTATCCTTTATCCTCCTATTTTTCTAAATCAGACACTGAGGAAATGAAGTGAAACAAAAAAAAAAAAAATGAATCATACTAGTATACTATAAATCCTCCACCGTTTTTCCTCCTCCCTTTCTGAAACTTCACAACAGCAAACTTCAAAGGGTCCCATCTATCGCAAACCTCAACCCCAAACCTATATTTGCAGGAAAAATTTCCGTGACAAAATGACACATTGTACACTTCTAGTCACTATTCTTCTACATACGGGTCATCTCTTACGTCACAACCTCATTATTCTCCATCCCTTCCCCTTGTCCTATCTTGCATCTTTTACCCCCGTAATATGGCATCGGAGCAGAGGACACAATCGCAAATTGAATTTGTCTACAGCTCAAATTTGCAAACGTTGAAGAGCAAGTAATTAAATTGCCTCAGTCCCCCCGGTTCGGATATATTCTTCCTCTCTCTCCCTGCCAGCGCGTACCCACTGTACCCCCGGATCTTTCCCTGCTCTCAAAGTAGCCCAATGTGCCCTTGTCCGGACAAACCTTGTAAAGGTCCGTGTGTGTGTGAGCTCTCTCTCTCTATCGTCTCATCCGTTCTCTTCAGGGCTGCTTTGCCGTGGTAGCGAAGTTTTCACAGTGAATGGCAATGTGTACACTTTCCATTTTGAACTGAAAGGCAGGGTTACAGGGATTAAAAGATCTCAGTAGTAGGTGGACATCCACGCTGAGATCGTCAGCGTCCTTTTTAGAGACCGCCAATGATTTATTAGACTTTTTTTTTGCAATGAATCTGATATTTTTTCAATAGTTTGCGATATTTTATTAGTATTATTCTACCACACATGCTTTCTATTTTGAAACATAATCAAGGGTTCATGATTCTTGTAGGTGGATATTATTAGATCCTCATTATTAGATCCGCATTATCTGATGCAATGAATCTGATATTTTTTAAATAGTTTGTGAAACTTTATTAATAAGAATAAATATATTATACCACCCATACTTTCTATTTTGAACATAATCCAACGTTCATGATTCTTGTTGGTGGATATATATTATTAGATCCTCATTATCTGATGCAATGAATCTGATATTTTTTAAATAGTTTGCGATACTTTTTTGGTAAGAATAAATATATTCCACCACACATGCTTTCTATTTTTAAACATAATACAGGGTTATAAGAAATTAAAAGACTCTTGTAGGTGGATATCTATTATTAGATCCTGATCATCTTTTTATCAGAAGTTGGCATTGCAAAAATATTTTTAATCGTAAACTATTTTGTATTAGGGTTTGTTATTAATATAAATGAAATATTATATGTGATATATATACGACAGTAAAAATATAGTTTATAATGAATAAATATATATTTTCTATTTTGAAATGAAAATTAAGATTTCAGGGATTAAAGGGATTAAAAGATCTCAGTAGTAGGTGGACATCCACACTGAGATCGTGAGATCAATGATTATTAGACTGATATTTTTTTCAATAGTTTACGATACTTTGTTTATAAGAATAGAAATATTCTACCACACATGCTTTCTATTTTTAAACATAATACAGGGTTACAAGAAATTAAAAGATTCTTGTTGGTGGATATCTATTATTAAATCCTGATCATCTTTTTATCAGAAGTTGGCATTGTAAAAATATTTTTAATCGTAAACTATTTTGTATTAGGTTTGTTATTAATATAAATGAAATATTATATGTGATATATATACGAGAGTAAAATATAGTTTATAATGAATAAATATATATTTTCTATTTTGAAATGAAAATCGACATTTCAGGGATTAAAGGGATTAAAAGATCTCAGTTGTAGGTGGACATCCACACTGAGATCGTGAGATCAATGATTATTAGACTGATATTTTTTTCAATAGTTTGCGATACTTTATTAGTAAGAATAGAAATATTCTACCACACATACTTTCTATTTTGAAACATAATCCAGGGTTCATGATTCTTGTACGTGGATATCCATTATTAGATCCTCATTATCTGATGCAATGAATCTGATATTTTTTCAATAGTTTGCGATGCTTTATTAGTAAGAATAGAAATATTTTAAAACACATGCTTTCCATTTTTAAACATAATCCATCCATATTCCAGGGATTCAAAAATTAGATGATTCTTGTTGATGGGCATTCATAATTAGATTCTGATAATTTTTTTTTAGAAATTGACATTGTGAAAAGTATTTTTAATCAACAACTATTATGTGTTGATTTGTTTTTAATATAAATGAAATATTATCTGTAATATAAATTAGAATAAAAATCTTTATAATTAATGAATATAGATTTTCTATTTTGTAATAAAATTCAAGATGTCAAGTATTAGGTTCTGATAATCTTTTTTTTTAGAAATTGGCATTGAAAAAGTATTTTTAATCATCAATTATTTTGTGTTAAGGTTCGTTATTAATATAAATAAAATATTATCTGTAATATATATTCAAAAACAATCTAGTTTATAATTATTAAATATACATTTTCAAATTGGAATTGAAAAACAAGATTTCAAGTTTTAAAAGAAGGGAATATTTTTTTTTCCTCCCAATAATATATATAAAAAAATTTTACTATCAATTATTATTGTTTTGGTATTATAAATCAGAATTAAATATATTATAAATAATTAATAATACTATTATATATAAAAAAAATGTACTATCAGTTATTATTGTTGTTTTGGTATTATAAGCGAGAATTAAAATACACAATTCATGTTACATACTAATGATTACTACGACTAATGATTATTAGACTTTTTTGTAATGAATCTGATATTTTTCAATAGTTTGTGATACTTTATTAGTAAGAATAGAAATATTCTACAACACATGCTTTCTATTTTTAAACATAATGCAGAGTTCATGATGCTTGTGGTGGATATACATTATTAGATCCTGATATCTTTTTTTCAGAAAATGGCATTGAAAAAGTATTTTTAATTCTCAATTATTATATGTAAAAATTTGTTATTAATATAAATGAAATATTATATTTAATATATACTAGAGTAAAAATATAGTTTATAATGAATGGATATATTTTTTCTACTTTGAAATGAAAAACAAGATTTCAAATTTTAAAAGGAAGTGAAAATTTTTTATTCCTCCCAATAATATATAAAAATTTTTTTACTATCAACTATTATTGTTTTGGGTACATTATAAGTGAAAATTAAAATACACAATTATCTTACATACTATTGTAGAAATTTAAATTTTCACAAAAAATTAATTTTTTAAATAAAAATAAAAGGCTTAGGGAAATTTTAAAGTTATGAATGTGAAAAGATTCTAGTAGGTAATATCCAATTTTAAATTTTAAATATTCTCCTCAAATCCTTCAAGAAATTAATAATTAGGGAAAGATTTAAATATTTGAGTTCCTTAAAGGGTTTTATAAATATAATAACTAGGCATAAATGAATATAATATTTTAATAAATCAAAAATTATTGTACTAGTTTTTTTATTGCTGTTATTGTAAATAAGTGTTACAATCCCTAAATGATTTCTTAAAATAACAAATTTTATTTAAAGTTTTTCAAATCAAGGTAAAATATACAATCAAGGTAAGTTTCTATCAAGGTAAATCAAGGTAACTTTTATCACGTGTTCTACATAACAGTATTTAATAAGGAAATTTTCATTGTTTTCAATACAAATATAAAGCTGTCAAACTTAATAAATAAAATTCATATTAAGAAAAATATTTTATTTTTAAAAATTTAAGCATAACATATAAATTAATAAGAATTACAAACACCGAAGGCTATTTAGTTTAAATAGTTAAATTCAAATTAAAATGATTAGGAATTAAAGGAAAGTTTTTATTCAGGAATTTTTATTTGTGAATTGAAATAAAATATATACATGATATTAATAAAGCAGAAACAAATGTAGTTTCTTAAAATATGTAATAAATTAAAAAATTATGTTCTTCTATAATGATTTTTTATGTCTTAATTTTAAAAATTAATTCGTATATATATTGGTAAATTAACATGAATTCATTCTAGCTACAAATAAGTCAATACTAAATTAATTTCATTCTGCACTTTTTGTTATGTGTTCGGTCTCTGACTTTTAATTTTATCATAAGAAATTATTTCAAAAGGAGACAATTTTTTTATTAAGGATGTTGGTTTATTATGAAATGAGTAATACATTTCTTTGTTACTATATAATGCAAGCGATGTTGAGATTATTTCTTTGAAGCGTTTCGTAACAATTATTACCAATTACCAATTGCATTAGTAAGAAAAATAACTTATTCAATTTGAATTAACTATCATACTGAATAATTAACTGCCATATTTGAATTAACTATTTGTATAAACCTTTTCTATTTATTTTATTTATGAAATAACGAAAAATTTTAATAATTTACTCTGTCCCTTTAGGCATTGATAAAATTTGATTTTCGTCAAGATTGCGACATTAACTATTTATTATTTATTAATTTAATTTTAACTATATTATTATTTTTACTATATTAACTATATTATTATTTTTTAATTTATACAAATTTTATTCTTTAAACTAAATTTTTGAAAATGTCTGTTTCCTTAATAAAAGAAAATCGATTAATTCCTATAATTAATTCTTACCTTCTAAAATTACAATATTTTTAAAAAAATCATTTTATCTATTCCGTTCTAATAAATTTTAGTACAAAACATATGACACTCTTTTAAATGCGGGATATATGACTCATACATGCTTAATAATTTTTTTATAAAATGAAACTATCTCATTAATTCAATATGACTTTGATATGCATCCATAAATAAGAAAATAATAATAATTAAAATATTATCAAATTATCAAAAGAAATTAGAAAATTGGAATTTAATTACTAATTGGAGAAAATTCATTATGGAATAAAATTTTTCATTTATATAAAACGATATAAATTTATTAATTTTGGAAGCATTTAAAAATAAATCCAGAATCTTTATAAACTGTCAGATTAGCGGAACCATTTCTCTTGATATATTTTCCCAATGACATCTTACATCAAATCAACGTCTTATCATTCCATTCCAACCTTTCAACTGAAAGCGAAATTCTTTTCTGTCACATCACAGCCCATCCCGCTCTGATCGGTGGCTTCTCCCCGGAACAGCCGTGTACTGCCGTGAAGCGGAGGCGCAGGTGTTCCGCCGTTCACTAAGCACACAAACCGACCGGTGATCCAAATTGCATTGTTGATTCTGCGCTCCGCTACTACCGTTTAGGTATACATATCGGAGATCGCACGACAGGAAATTTACAATAGGTGAGATATAGCTGGCATAGAGGGGGTGTATCAGTCTGGAGTGATGAGAGCACTAGTGTCATCTCAACTTATCAGAAATGCACGCAATAGGGGAGCTCGCAAACTCTCCTCTTCTAAAGGGGAGCATGTTTTGAGATAATGAATTTAACCACGTCGTGTCACTCATAATTGTTGAGTTGGGTTTATTTTGCATTTGTTTTGTATGTTATAAATAGGGTGTAAAAGCTGTAAATCCTGTGTAATAAATTGAACCCTTTCATGTTATTTATATTGGTTTTAATTTGTATGTTATGAATAGAAAGTAAAACTTATAGTCGTGTCTCTCTTAGTTGTTAAGTTGGGTGTATTTTGAATTTAATTTGTTTGCTATAAATAGGAAGTAAAAACTGAAAATCCTATGTAATAAATTTAACCATTCCATGTTATTTATTATTGGTTTTATTTTGCATTTATTTTCTAATGTTATAAATAGGAAGTAAAAACTGTAAATCCTGTGTAATAAATTTAACCATTCTTTTTTACTTATAATTGCTGTTTATTTTACATTCATTTTGTATGTTATAAATAGGAAGTAAAAACTGTAAATCCTGTAACAAATCCTACATTATTAAGTTGGTTGTTAAGTAGGGTTTATTTTGCATTTGTTTTGTATGTTATAAAGGGGAAGTAAGAACTGTAAATCCTACATTATTAAGTTGGTTGTTAAGTAGGGTTTATTTTGCATTTGTTTTGTATGTTATAAAGGGGAAGTAAAAACTGTAAATCCAACATTATTAAGTTGGTTGTTAAGTTGGATTTATTTTGCATTTGTTTTGTATGTTATAAATGGGAAATAAAAACTGTAAATCCTGTACTAAATCCTGCATTATTAAGTTGGTTGTTAATTGGGTTTAATTTGTTTTGTATGTTATAAATAAGTAAAAACTGCAAATCCTGTACTAAATCCTGCATTATTAAGTTGGTTGTTAAGTTGGATTTATTTTGCATTTGTTTTGTATGTTATAAATAAGAAGTAAAAACTGCAAATCCTGTACTAAATCCTGCATTATTAAGTTGGTTGTTAAGTTGGATTTATTTTGCATTTGTTTTGTATGTTATAAATAAGAAGTAAAAACTGCAAATCCTGTACTAAATCCTGCATTATTAAGTTGGTTGTTAAGTTGGGTTTATTTTGCATTTGTTTTGTATGTTATAAATGGGAAGTAAAAACTGTAAATCCTGTACTAAATCCTACATTATTACAGTAGTAAAAAAACTTCGTTTTATTTTGTTTGTGTAAAAATTTTAAATGTATATATATATAAGATAATATATAATAAAATGAAATAAATAAATAAATATATAAAAATGTGTATAAAATGTATGTGTAATAAAATTAATCATTCCATGTTATTTATATTAGTTTTATTTTGCATTTATTTTGTATGTTGTGAATAGAAAGTAAAACCTGTAAAGTAAAACCTCTATAATATATTTGTAAATTGTAGCAAAATCAAATATATATTTTGGTTTCTGAGCTTTTTGAATTTTTATAAAAGTACACTTAAAATGTGTAACAATTAAAACAAAGCAAAATTTTGATAATTTAAGACATTATTGTTATATTTAAGTCTTTTTCTTTCATCTGAAAACTTTAAATATGAAATTATAGTTTAAATGCGTTTTTCTTTTTAATTATGGATTTGTAATTAAAAATTAACACTAAATGCATATTTCAGATTTCTTGATTGTATGCAAAGGGACATAAATATGTAAACTCCCTTGTTGTAATTTACAAACTTATAAGAAAATTATGCAAAGGGGAACTCACGAACTTCTCTTCAATTTTTCGTTGTAAGCGGACAATATTAGATATAATTAATTTTATAATATTGTTGTTATGTTTATTTTGAATTTCTATGTTTATTTTGTCGGAATTGTAATAAAAAGTAAAAATATATGAATCAGTGAAATGTACTTTTAAACTATAGTAACGAATCATGATTTTGAACTTTTAACATTTGATCAATTATAAAACTAAAGTTAAAATATGGAAACATTAAAATAAAGAGAGTATTTTTTAATTATTTGTTATAATTTAATAAGAAAAATGTGTTTTGTTTTCTTAGTGTAAAAATTTCCAGTTTTCAAAGAGCCAATATAGATGATATATATTGTATCGTAAAATATGTAGATTTACACATTGCAATTTATAAATTTATTAAAAAAACATGTATTGAGGATCTTGAAAAATTTCCTTTAAAAATAAGGAAGAAATCAAGCTATGTTTCTTTATTAGTATTATCAAAGTTCAGATTATTGTAGATGTTATCTCAAAATTAGGAATTAAAATTAAATTAAAATAGAGAATCAAAATTAAAAATATGTCAGAATGAATACGTATAACTACTTTGTTGTGTAAAAAATTATTTAAAAATGTTATAATCTGCTTTTTTATATCTGTTTGTTCTTTATATTTTTATTCTTTAAAATAAGTACAAATTAAAATGAAAAAAGTTTTTAATTATAAAATCTTTTTCTTATTTTGTTAGTTCCAAAAATTTTAAAGGAAATTCTAGATTTTGTTAAAATATTTTTTTAATAATATATTTCGCTCTTAAACAAATGCGGTTTTTTTTTTTGCATTTTTTTTGCATTTGCAAAGTAAATATAAAAATTACAGATTGTTTAAAGTAAAATCTATAGAACTGGACATGGCAATTTTCAACAAGTGTTACACGATTGGTTCATTCATAAAAATTTAACTTAAAAATTATTATTAACATTAACACGACAAAAATTAATATAAATCCACTGTTACGATTCTTAAATTTATTATCTTTTTTTTCCAACGAAAAAAATTAGTATTGCCATACCATCTTCCTCTCATTAAGAAACTAGTTATAATAGCTTCTGGAAATTTATAAAATTATATATATATTAAAAATATTTGAATTAATATAAATAACTCTAATAGACTATATATTAATCCCTTTAACGTAGTTGTTATGTAAATAAGTGCAAATAAATCAAATAAATCAATAAATAAATATAAAATTAATAGGTGTATTTAATTTACTAATAATTAATTAAAAACCATTGTATGGCAATACTTTTTAACTTCCACTTGCAAGTATAATCAAATGTTTAAATACAACAATAAACAATGTAATAAATCGCCTATTTTTGAGAATATTTTTTAAATATGATGCAATATTACAAAATCATCACTAAATTTGTATAAAATATTTTGTTTTAATCTGCGATGATTTTTTAAGCTAATAAAATAATTAAATAAATAACTACAATTTTCATAAAAGTACTTTGTTGTATAATAAACTCTAATGATGAAAAATGTAATAATAATATATTGATAATTAAGGCTATGCTTTCAAAAAATATTATCATATTTTTATTGTATTAGTTTTTTAAATAGTGATTTTTTTTTATCGTTAAAAATACATTTTCATTCTATTGCTTCCGTTAAAGTATACTTTTAGCCACTGAATTAAAATACTTTTAATTTTATAAGTTAAAATATTTAAATATGTATAAGTGAAAAGATAGATAATAAAACTGAATATATAAAAATTATTTCACTATGCAGAATTATAGATACTTAAGCAATTTAAGCAATCAAAAATATCCAAACTGTAGAAAATTACTATAACAAGAAGCTCCTATCCTAAAAATCTTTAGATGGCAGATGGTCAAGTTCTTATAAAAATCGCAGTAAAACCTGTTCTAAAAATCTTTTTACTTCATTTAAAAAAAAATGTTCCTTTTAACATTTGACCCTATACAAAAGAAACACTTAAAATGTTTAAGAAGAATTTGACACATCCTACGAAAAGTCGTTTATTTGTTTCGAAAATGCTTGTAATTTTCGTCAATTGCAATTTTCAGACATTTTAGGACAGTCTTTTTTAAGTTTCGTTGATTTAAAAATATTGCACTTTGTAGATGCTTAGGCTTTTTAAAATATTAACGTAATTTCAAAATTTGTAAAATATTTATGTGCTTATAAATAGAATCAGGTTAATATAAATAATCTGTTTTGTAAAAGAAGAAATATTTATTATTCTAAATTGTATCGTAAGATAGTATTTAAGTAATTCGTGGCTCTTCAATAATATAAATTATTTTTAAAATTTCAAATTTTTTACAACAGTGTTTAATAATAGACGCCAAGAGAAAAGTTTTTTCTTAAGTTAAAAATATCTTTATAATATAGTTTTTTTACTAAATTTTTGTTTTAAAGACTATTTGTAAATTATTCTTGGATTGAAATATTATTAAGAAATTAAAGATTCATATTGACTTAAGTGAAATTAATTTGTGATGTTCTGTCGCTAAAATTAAACTGGTAAAATAGAATAATATATAGTATTTCATTTACAAGTTAATATGGAAATTTCACATTTGAAATATCAGATGGTCATTTTGATATGTTCACCAGGATTTACTGTAGTCATTTTAAAATGTTCATCGAGATTTACTGTAGTTATTTTGAAATGTTAATCAGGATTTACTAAAGTAATAACTTAGTAATAACAATAATATCATAAAGTTCATAAAAACATGAACTTCATTATCCATAAACTTTCAATAAAACTTTCATAAACTTTCTTATCTAATTTAATATTTCAGAACTATTTAAAAGAAATCTAGTACGTTAATATAAAATTATATGATCAACGTAAATTATTACCAATTTTTGTATGCCACTTGCTTTAGGAAAAAAATTAACAAAAGACCATTTTAATATTAAAACAGAGAACATATTATCTTTAATTTTTTTTAACTGGGATTTATTTAAAAGAAAATGAGAAAATTTCTTAAATTTATCATATTTGATTTAAATCATTTCTTTTACAATGATAATTCCATAACAAATAACTATTATAATAGGTAATGATTAATTAAAAAAGTAATTTTTAAAAGTTATATAGTTAAGTAAAAATTTGTTATTAATTCTTAAATAAACTGTATTTATAAGTCATTTTTTTTTGTATGTGTAAATAAATTAAAGCAAGCAATTAGCATAAACTGCAAGACATAAAATTACTTTTAAAATAAAAAAAAACTATTATAATGTAAGTTAGATATATTTAATATGTACTTATTTCATTATATTGAAATGCATCATAATTTAAACTAAAAGCAATTTATTTAACATTCAAATTTTGGCAAGTTGAAAAAAAAATTTTAATTAGTGCTGGTTTTTTCTTAGATTAATTGGTTGAACTAAAAGTTCTCCTAAAATTAACATAAACATCTTACTATGATTAAGATTAAGATTAATTAAAGATTAATAAGATTAATCCTAATTAAAGATTAATAAGATTAATCTTTAATATTAATTAAACTTTAATAATAATCCACGATTCATTAAAGTGTTTTTCATGGATTATTATCATAATTTCTTATCATAACATGAAATTATTGAATTATGGATTGGATGGATATAACATGAATAACATGGATTATGGATATAAACATGGATTACATATATTATGAACATTAACAGGGATTACATTTATTATGAATATTAACATGGATTATTATCATAATATGATATGATAATAATCATATTCATGGATTATTATCATAATTTCATGTTATACTATAATTAATAATAATCGTTTTCATAAAATTAACATCTATTGTAATCTTTAAAGAAAATCATAGTACAATTATAAATATGCTAAAAAAATACTCGTTATTTATAATAAGTGTAAAAAATTACCTAAACAATCGAAAATATTAAAGAGTTCTTTTTTTTCAATTAAAACATTTTAAATCCAGTGTGTTTCGAATTGGAATCCATTGGTCTAGATTTATCAATTCAAATTCAAATTTAATCTTTCATCTTAGCATTTCTTTTAAAATCATTACGGTATTTATTAAATATTCAAATATTTCTTTTACCCAAAAGTAATTTTCCTCCAATTCAATAAAAAGTCAAATCATCATTCAATCACAAAAAAAAAAAAGAAAGGGAGAAGTAAAAATACTTTTTCCTGCAAAGCCGTTTAAGAAGCTTTCTTAAGACGGAAAATCCACTTACACAAAATGAATTCCTCCTGCTTCTTTTTCCCTTAAAATATTTAATTATAATTTTAATAAAGTCAGCAGAAAAAAAAAAGTCACGGTTAGTTTATTCTTAGGGACTACATTAATTCAACAGTTTTTTTTTCTTCTGTCTTGTGGTAAAAGAGTGGTTTTGCCTATACTTTTCGATTGTAAGCTATTTACTCTCATTTAATTTAAGTACTTCATCCAATAAAATTCCAGTATTCTTAAAGAAGAAAGAGAATGGAATTGTTTTTTGCATTCTGCCTTCATTCAGTTAAAAAAAAGAAGAAAAGCCTATGGGCAAAAATCTTTAATTCATTACTTACAAAAACGTTTCTTGCATAAAAACCCTCAAGGAATAAATTATTTTTACGGTGGTATAATTTTAGTCTAACAAATAAAATATAAGAGGGTTTTACAGGGTTTTTTCTTTCACTCTGAGGGATTTACATTGGGGGACTGTACTTAAACCGATTATCGAAAAGAATAAAAATCAATGAAATATGTCTAGACCCAACTACATAAAGATATAAACGACCTATTCATGATTTTTTTAAAAAATATATTGGATTTGTTATTTATATGAAATAAAAGAAATTTATATAAAAAATATTTAACTCGTTTTAGAATCAAATGATTTTTCACTTTATACTTAAAAAAAAATATGTATAGTACTTGTTTTGTCTTTTATACTTCAATTATTGTACTTACAGAATCTAACACTATGCTATAAAAAAGTTTTAAAATAAAAATTGCAAAAGGATGAAGGGATGAATTAGATTTTCGTTGTTATACCTTTTTCTAAATATATATATAAATTTTTTTGTAACTATATGCTTGTTTCAGTACTTTTAATTTTTTCTCTTTAACGGAATACTTTTGATAATTAAATAGTTTATCAAAGAAAAAATTTTATAAAATTGTAACTACACCGTAATACAGAAATATTTTAAAGAGGTTTACAAAAACAGATTAAGTTGCCATTCATATTCATAAAAAATAAATAATTTTTGCAAAAGGATCCCGATATTTTCTTATTATATAACTTTTCGATATTAAAAGTTTAAAAATATTACAAAAAATATTATTCATTTTAGTTTAACATATATTTAACAGTTTAGCATTTAAATACAAAAATTATTAAAAATTTAATTTAAAATTTATGTAGTTGACGCATTTGAAAATCTTAAAAATTAAAAAAACATTTTTTTTGATAGAAGAAAGTTTTAGTATCCAATAAAATATTTTAATCTATTTAAATCAAAATTATATATTTTGTCTATACATTTTGATTTATTAATGTTTTTATGAGGCTAAATTTCCCTGTTATATTTCCTTTTGTAATCAAATAAAACTGTAAAATATTTGTAATTGATCATATATTAACACATTAGTTATTAAGATCACTGTTGAATCGTAAATTCAAAAATTTATGATTCAACTTTATGTTGTGTTTTATATGTATTGTAAAAAAAGTTTAGGTTGCAGCTAACAAAAATATAATATATTAAAACGAAATAAATGCACAAATAATATTTGAGCAAAATCATTATAAGAAATTAATGGTTCATTAAATCATTATGGAGCTCAAGATTTTATTTTATTTAAGATTGTTTAATATAAATATGACGTAATTTTAACAAACTTTAAAAAGGGCACGTAATTTCAAAACTTGGTTAGAAATTTTATAAAAAAAGCGAAATAAAATTTTTTTGATATTGATCAGGTTTTTTTATTATTATATTTGATTAAGACAAAAATACAAATTTCCAAATTTATTACTAATTTTACTCATTATACAGGTATTAAGAGTACTGCATAAATTTGCTAAAATATACATAAAAAGTTAAAAATCATTACTGAAACTTAATCAAAATAAGGTTAATGAAAGGTTTTTTTTATATAGATTAAAATCTTATTTGAAATTTTCTCTGATGATAATAAAAGAAATTGATACAAATAAGTTATTATAAAACGTTATTTTTATTATTTTGAATTTAAAATTATAAGGGGCTTATCAGTAATATTGCCATTTAAACTACTACGCTTTTTTATAGCATATTCAATGTTTCTTTCTGTTTTAACTGCAATTCAATAAACAGTTGCACAGAAAGAAAGAGTTTGCTTATTAGGAAAATTAACACTAGTCCGTGTTAACTTTATGCTTTGTCATGTTGTTTAAATATCTATTATCCTTAATCTGGTAAACAAAATACAAGATTTCAATAAATACTTACGAGTTTTCTTGATTTTTATTCATCTTGAAAATACTTAATATACATTTAAACTGCCTATTTATATTAAGACAATTTATTTATTGAAGATATGTTTTGTGTCAATCATTTTAAAATGATGCTAATTATATTTCATAAAACAGAAAATTCCTTTTCATTCCTTCAATTCCCTGAATTTCATTTTCTATCCTGTTTATTTATTTATTTTTGAAAAAGACTATATCTTTTTGAAGAAGTTCATGTTTGCTTTATGATTGATCATATTGTTTATATATACATTATTCTTAATTTGGTCAAAAAAAATAAAAGATTTCAATAAATACTTACGAGTTTTCTTGATTTTTGTTCATATTGAAGATACTTAACATATATTGAAACTGCATATTTATACTAAAAGACTGAAACAATTTATTTATTGAAGACATTTTTTTATGTCAATCATCTTAAAAAGATGCAAATTATTTATATATTTGTCCTAAAATTCTTTAATTTTTTTCTACTTAGATAAGAAGAAAGTTCAAAAATTCAAAAAAAATTTTTTACAGAGATTTTTCTTTTATTCAACACTTTCTACATCAACGGCAATTCAATGAACTAAAGAAACTAAATGAAGAAAAAAACTGTTTGTGAAAAAAAAAAAAGAACGTTTATCGTCCAAGAATGGTCGAACGGGAGGAACAAAAAATTACGTTTGACTTCACCAAAATGAAAGTAAAAACAGTAGTCTTGTGTTTTCCATGTTACCTAATTCCGCATTTAATTTCAGTTCTCGAAATTTTCGCTCCACATGGTTTTTCTCCTTTTTTTTTCTCCCTCTCTCTTTCTCTACTACTTTTCTTTTTTATAAATGAACCAAAAAAGTTATTTCACTGGTTGTGTTTTTTGTAAAAAAAAACCTTTTTTTTTTTTTTTTTTTTTTTTTTTTTAAAGCACACTCGTATGAAGAAAAACTTTTATCTGTTAATTTTTGACTAGTTTGGAATTAGAGGGGGAAGGAGAAATAATTTTTTTTTATGGTAAACTTTTTTATAACCAATGAATGTTCAAAAGTTTTTAATGGAACGTTTGTTTTATTCTCTTTTTGTGTTTATTTCGTTACTTGTCTCTCTCGCATCGGAGGACTTCGTTGTAGAAGCATTCAGAATAGGTACAAATTCAGTTCCTTAAACTAATTTTCGACATTTATGTATGGCTCCTATTAAAAACTTTTGAACAATTACAACAAACTCTTTGTTATTTTGAAAGAATTGAATTGTTTAGTTAAAGTAATTTAAAAAAAAAAAACATGTTTCATTAGTCTTAAATTTGTATGACAATAAAAATGTGAATTTTAATAATACAGGAAAATTGGTTTTATTCAAATAGTAGAGAAAAACTTGATTAATGCATTCTTAGCAAAAATTACTTATTACCAAAGATTATGATTAATAACTTTTATTTTAATTAGATTGCTACTTTTCATGCATGTATAGGAGACGAAATCAGAAGCAAAAACGTTTCGAAACCTTCTAAGAATAATTAATTTTCCTTTTAAATAAATTCTTTTTGAATTCTTTATTTAAAGTAAGTTTAAAAAACACATTTCATTAGTCTTAAATTTTTATAACGATAAAAGTTGAATTTTAATAATACAAGAAAATTCGTTTTATTCAAATAGTAAAGAAAAACTTGATTAATCTATTCTAATCTTCTATTATTACCAACGTTTGATCAGTAAATTTTATTTCGATTAGAATATTTTGCTGAATTTCTTTGTTACTTTTCATACATTTATAGGAGACTTAATCACAAACAAAACGGTTTCAAAACTTTTTAAGAAAAAAAAATAATATAATAGTTAAATTTCCTTTCAAAATAGGAATAATTAAAATTGCTGTTACTTTATCACCCTATTCAATCATCAAAATGGAAATCAAATTTATTTAAAATTAAGTTAAATGTCTTTCACCTCTTTATAATAAATATCTTTGGATATATAAATATTTTCATAGCGCATCATATTCCATAAATAATTTATTAGAGTTTGCAAAATAAATGAAATAGTTTCCTTACAAAAATATAAAAACATTTTATTAGACTGCTTCTATTTTGTTAGTAATTTTATCAGAAAAAAGGATGAGTTTTTTCAGTAAATTAACTTAAATTAATCAAAAATTGCTTTAACAAGTTATTAATGCTCAGAGCTTTAATTAATGCTTAGTGCTTTAATAAGCACTAAGCATTAATTAGTTGCGTTAACTAAAGTAAGTAATTTTCACAAAAGTATTACACACTATACAACGACACCCCAAGAAAAAAAAATTAGATAGTCAGATTGAAAATAAAAAAACAACATAATAAATAACTAAAAAGAGAAGAAAGAAAAATTAGCGTATCAAGCTAACATGCACCACTAACTCAAATATTAAGAACATACTCGTAAGTCTAAAGAAAAAAGAGAGTACACAATTATGTTCCAATTCACAAAGAAAGTAAGTATAGAAATTCTCATTAATCATATTGACTCGAATTTACAAATTCAACCAAAATTAAAAGGA
This sequence comes from Caerostris darwini, assembly GCA_021605075.1. Taxonomy (NCBI): domain Eukaryota; kingdom Metazoa; phylum Arthropoda; class Arachnida; order Araneae; family Araneidae; genus Caerostris; species Caerostris darwini. Next base: position 59,550 of record BPLQ01000812.1, on the reverse strand, counting down.
TCTCTTCGTTTCTTCTAATGACATAAGATGACAGTTTTTCTTTAATATTAGAAGATTTTCAGAAAGATCTTTCTATTGTTTTTGATATATGTACACTTAAAAAGCATATGATTTACATTCTTCACTCTCCGTCAATGAAACTACTCAAATTTAAGATGGAATCTTTAAAAGTAATCTCTTCAAAATCATGATCTGATAAACGTTATTCAGCTTTAAAATAATAAAAGGAAAATGGTTTGTAATTTTAACGTTCATTCAAAGAAGGAAAAGAATTTTTCAAGTGGTTAGTTTTACATTCTTCCTACAGAAGATGCCCCCCCCCCCCTCCAACTGCTTTCCTCCGTCCATAAGACCACAATGGTTCTTGGATTTTAAAATTAACTTAATTAGATGTTTGTCTTGATGTTGGTGTCTATCAAGTGGGATAAGAAACAAACAAACATTCTTCCTCTCACTTACAATTTTGGTAAATGCGTTCTATCAGTGAAATTAATTCTATAATATTTAGCAAAAATAGTTTTGTTTTTTGGACCACATCTGTTCTAAACAGTTGTTTGGACACTAATTTAATTGAAATAAAAAATTTAAATCCCAAAGGAGATATTTTCCTATTTTAACAATAATAGTCTGGAAAAACATTGTAATATATTTAAGATAACTATACATTTTTCAAAAAAGTAGTAAAGAAAAAAAATCATGATCAAAGTGTACCATTTTAGAAACTATCACATTAGTTATGTTATCTCTAAACAAGAAATAAGTAGTAATTCAGAAATAATTAGTTGATATGCAAGTATAATTATCTTTGCAGAAATACGAAATTTGATTGAAGTTAAAAAAATATTTTTTCTAAAATTAACCTTAACTTATCAAAATTTTTTTTAAATTTAAAGAACTATCTTACTATGCCTTAAAACAATCGCACAATAATTCTTACATATTTTATTTGAAAAGTTTGCATTATGTTAATAACTTTTTACAGTGTAATTAAAGTTTTGTATTATTACGAAAAATAGCCTTTATATACATAATGTTATAAATTGTTTAAACATGTAGTCTTTTTACTATCAAATCAAAGTATTTAATATTATCATTTTGTTTATATCATCTTCACTGACACAACAACCCCATGGTGGGCCAAGGTCGTCTGTCTACAGGCAGATTTCGAGAGAGCAGATGTTTTTTTGTTTTTTTTGACGCGAACCCGAAGCCTATTGCACCGAGAGGTAGAGCACAAGTTACTCGACCATCAGGTCCCCTTATATTTATATACAAAACACATATTCTTTATAATGATGGTAATTATAATGATGATAATTATATTAATGTATGTATTATTTCCATTGAAAAAATCGTAGCAGTCTTACATATAAAAATGAATTAGATAATTGATCGCTTTAGAAAATCATTGACTTTTATTATTTTCACATTTTCTTTATTGATTCTAGTGTATGTATTCCTTTAAAATTCATGCACCTTGATTTTAGTTTAATTTAATTAAAGAAAAATTCAAATGACATGAAAATGTAATTGAATTAGACATTAGAAAAAAAAATGTTGTTCACTAACAAGCTGAAATTTTATTAAGTTCCACTAGATTTATCGAGCTCAATTTACACATTTCCAACAATATATAAATCAATCATAAATTTGTAATAAATCATAATTTTTAAGTCAAGTGTAAATAAAAAATTACCATATTTAAACTATACATGAATGAAAGAGGGAAGGTTTAATACAGTGTACAAATTGTACACGAACCCAATTGTAAGCCAACCACCAAACTATATGCGTAAAAGACAACGGAGTACTTCTTGTTTAACTTTGACTGCTTCCTAATTGCAATAGCTGATCCGATCAACCCCCTGAATTTTAACGAATCTGTTGTCTCTTTCGATTGCATAAGATTTGTCACCATCGAGTTTTGATTAACTTAGAACTACACTAATAATTTCGTAAATATATCGTAAATTTTAAATTACTATGAACTTTGTTAAAATATGTACCAATTAACTAGTATGGATGTTAATTTAAAATATAACATAAAACCAGTAAGTTAAAGGCTTAATCTTTGTTTTAAATTTAACAAGATCTATCTCAATACCATGTAGCATAATTTTTCATCCATCCACAGTACACTTGGAGCAAAAATTTTAAAAATCTCATAAGAAATTTTTCTCATTCAGATTCTGATGAAAATATAGTATTATTAAGCACAAATGAAGTCGTATAAGTCTCAAAAAGAGGAGAATTATATTTTATTCGACTCGAGTACTTTTTTCAATCTTTGTTGCATGTAAGTTGCAAATGTTAATTTGATTAATTATCTGCCTTTTATTGAATATCGCTTTTTTCGACTGCTCAAAGTTAATGGGGCAATAGTTGGTTGACTGGAGTAATAGGTGACTTAATAAGTTTTGAACGCTAATATAAATAAATATTAGTAACTAGTAATTAGTAATTAGTAACTAGTAGTCAGTAATTAATAACTAGTAACTAGTAAATGTTAATAAATAATCATAAATAGTTTTAGTACTTGATCATATTGTACTTTTGTTCAACTCGCCTTAACTTTTTGCAGTCTTCGATTACTTTGTGAGTTGCAAAGGCTCATTTGATCAATTAACTGCATTTTATCGACTGTCTCTCTTGTCTAAAGTGTTAATGGGGCAACTTTTTAATGAGTATTGAAATTCAGATATAAATTCATTAGTCTTATAACTTGTCATAATTAATTTTAATAATTTAATCATATATTTATTAGTAATTTTACCATAATAAATTACTTACTTAAATTTTACCATATTATTCCTTTAAAATATAACCCAAAATGCCAAATATTAAAAGCTAAAACTTTGTGTTAGATTCAACGAGCTCTGTAATAACAATGCACAATTTGAACACATAACACAGTCAAATGAAGTCTCAGTCAAATGAAGCTGCATACGTATTAAAAAGAGAATTATATTTTTTCCAACTCGATTACTTTTTGCAATCCTCGATTACTTTCTAAGTTGCAAATGTTCTTTTGATCAATTATCTGCATTTTATTCACTGTGGCTCTTTTCGATTGCTCAAATTTTATTGGAACTATAGTTGGTTGACTGGGGTAATAGTTAGCTTAATGAGTTTTGAAAGCTACTATAAATAAATGTTAGTGACTACTAACTAGTAATTAGTAATTAGCAGCTAGTAGTTAGTAACTATTAACTATTAACTAGTAACTTAAATGTTAATAACTAGTAACTTAAATGCTAATAACTAGTAACTTAAATGTTAATAACTAGTCCTAAATAGTTTCAATACTTTGATCATATTGTACTTTTTATTCAACTCAACTCAACTTTTTGCAATCCTCGATTACTTTCTAAGTTGCAAATGTTCATTTGATCAATTATCTGAATTTTATTGACTGTGGCTCTTTTCGATTGCTCAAGTTTTATTGGGGTAATAGTTGGTTGACTGGAGTAATAGTTAGTTTAATGTGTTTTGAAAGCTAATATAAATACATATCAGTAATTATTAACTATTAACTTGTAATTTAAATGTTAATAACTAATCATAACTAGTTTTAGTACTTTGATCCTATATTTATTCGTAATTTTAATATAAATATTTTTTTTAAACTTCAAAATTTAAAATTTTTTAAAATATTGATCAATTTAAAATGTCATAGGTGTGTGTTTCTTTAAAAAATAACCCAAAATGACTAAATATTAAAAGCCAAAACTTCATGTTAGGTTCAAACGAGGTCTGTAAAACAATGCACAATTTGGAGACATAACCCAATTTGTAAACCGACCACCACCAGTTTGGAACAAAAATTAAAAACTTTCATAAGAAAATTTTTCTTAGTCAGACATGAATAAAAAAAAAAAAGCAAGAACTTTATTAAGCACAAATTGAACCATATATGCATAAAAGAGGAAAGAAGAACTACTTTCTGTTTTCAACCTCGACTGCTTTCTAAGTTGCAACTGTTGATTGGACCAATCCTCTGAATGTTAACGATTCTGTTGCATTTTTCGATTGCTCAACTCCTATGGTGCCCCCTTCCCCCTTTTTAATGAACTTAGAGTTGCACCCCCATCTGGCAACTCTCCCCCAATTTCTGTCCGCTTGAACTTTCCCGGCTTATTCGGACCGAAGGAAAATTAGGGCGAAGACAGCAGACTAACGAACCACAAGCAAAAGATGGAGCGTATCCTATGTAAATGAGGCTTTTGCCGTTGCTCAAGCTGATGTACACACTCTACAAATAGTAACTGGCAGAAGTTTCGTTGCTGCATATGATGCAAGGAAACTTTGCGGTGTAATAATTTCCTTCCTTCGAGAAACTTTCTTCATTATTATGAATGCAGATTGCAGGTGGACAAAGGATGCTTGTGTTTGTAATTATTTATTTAGTTCACTGTCACAAGTTCCGTAATGTTGTTGTAGTAAATAAGGAATACTTCAGTTTTACTTGTGTTTGTTGACTTTTGTCCCACTCCACCATTGACTCAGAAAACAAATGAAAATTTTCCAGGTTTTGACTTTATGTTTTCAAGTTTTTATACATAAATTTTATTCTTTTTGAATGTTATTTTAGAAAATATTTAAAGTAAAGATATATAAAATTTTACTAAAACTCTATAAGTGTAATTGATAATTCTTTTAAATACAAGAGATGGAAAGATAAATACATCAACCCGACTTTAATTTACAACTTAAAGTTAAGAATAAAATTCATTAAAATCTAAAATTTCTTCTTCAGCTTATTATGCGAAAATTTTATATCTATTCTGATTATAATAATGAAATTTTTCCATATGTTCCAAGTATTTTTAAAAAGGGACATATAACTCCCTTGTACTGAAAATCTGTATTTGATTTCCTTGCACTATATAGAAGTATAAATACTATCAATAACCGTATAATCAATTATTAGTTAAACGTAAAATAAAAAATATTAATATTCTAAATTTGAAATTATATAATTACGATAACATTCCTCAAATGAAATTGATTTGCATATTATATTCATAGTTTTGTTAATAACAACGATAATTTCATTATAGTGTTTTTAACGATTAAAATAAGTAACATTAAAAAAATTTTTTTTAGTGTTAATCTACATAAAGCTATAAAATATTATTAAATATAATTTTACTTATTCATTTAAAATATTGTATTAATGAATTGATTGACACATTTTTGATTTATTAAACGCTGATTTACCAATTTAATTTTTTGTGAATTATTTTAATTTAAATATTAGTTTTAAAAATTCAAATTAAAGTAAAAAAAAAATAATAATAAGCATTTCAGAATTTTTTTCTAAGTATTTCTGTATGTAACAATAACAATATTTATGAAATCGTATTATTTTATTTCGTATAATTACTTTAATTTATATTATTTTATTTATTATTATTTTATTTCGTATTATTATTTATTACATTCTATGTTATCGCATTTGTTACGCTTAAAATAATACGAAATGTAGTTTTATATAATTTAATAAAAATTTCAGTGGTAACTTGTTAATTATTTTCGATTAATGCTTTTTATATATCTAAATAAATCAATAAAAGAAAAATAAATTACATTTAAGCACTGATTAAATCAATTTTTAATAGTAAATCCACATCCTGCTAATCTAAAAATTTAATAATTTTAATTTTAATGAAATGTTATTTTTTTGTAAAACAATCCATTCTTTTATAAACTGTCTTGAGAGTGCAAACCCAATACATAAAAAAATAAATACCTTGTTCCTTTAGTTAGTTATATCTTTTTCATTTTGGAGTTGAATAATTTTGAAAATAAATTTATAAAATATATTAATGATTCTTTAGTAAGCAAAAATAAATAAATTTATATTTTCTATGTTTTAAAGAAAGTAAATATTAGGTTTGCTTTTCAATTATTAAAAAATTCTACAAACAACTCTAATTTATTTCACACATCTTATCTATTTTAATGTTTTTTAATCAATGTTATATATTATTTTAATCAATGTTATATTTTATTGTAATCAATGTTATATATTATTTAAATCAATTTTATATTTTATTGTAGTCAATGTTAATATTTTAATCAATTTTATATTTTAGTCAATGGTATATTTTATTTTAATCACTGTTATATTTAATTTTATTCAATACTATATTTTATTTTAAATAGCGTTATATTTTATTTTAAATAATGTTATATTTTATTTTAAATAGTGTTATATTTTATTTTAATCAATATTATATTTAATTATTTTTTTAAATTTATTATATTACTTTGATACATTAATACATTATGCATTGTGCATTATACAGTAATACTTTAATACATTATATTATTTTAATCAATGTTATTTATATATAATTTTAAAATATGTTATATTTTATTTTAATCAATGTTATATTTTATTTTTTATCAATGCTACATTTTATTTTAATCAATCTTATGTTTAATTTTTGTCAGTGCTATATTTTACTTTAATCAATGTTATATTTTATTTTAATCAATGCTATATTTTAATTTAAACGATGTTATATTTTATTTTAATCAATGTTATATTTTATTTTAAAAGATTATTGAGAATTAGTAGATAAGCCAACGTCTAATAAGTTAAAAATATATAAACAAAAAAAAAAAAAAATTATATAAATATATATATATATTTTTTTTGTTATTATTTTTTTTTGTTTGACTTATTAGACGCTGTTTTATCTACTAATTCTCAATAATCTTTTTAATTTTAATAACTATTTATAAAAAATTCAGATTTAAGTAAAAAAAAAAATAAAGCTAATAATTGTATTTATTTTATTTTATTTTTATTTAATATAACGTGTAACTTATTAAAAAGAAATAAATTTCCTTAAAATAATTTACAAAATTAATCAGCATAATTACAATACAAACAAAAATTTTCGCATACCAACAAACAGTTAAAAAAAAAAAATTAAAAAGATTTATTCAATATTAAATCTTAAATAACGCAAAAAGTGATTTACAATTCCGCCTCTTTCTTCTACTCCACCGTACAAAACATCCACCCTGACAAACAAGCATGTCGCTCTTTTTCTTTTCAAAAGAACCCAAATTGATTTGCAGGCACAATTAAGACGACTATTGAATTTCGCGAAACCGACTCAAATTGACACGTCAAAAAGGAAATTAAGTCCGAAACAACAATGCACCGCAGCAATTACGACCTCCGACATATGGCAAACACTATCCCACCAATGAAAAATATGGCCTTGCAAATTGCCGGATGAAGAATCTTCACTGAATGAATGAATGAATGAATGCAGCAGAGGAACCATAGAGAAAAACAGAACCACTGCCATAGATTTTTATCCTCCTAGCAGGAAAACAGTCGACTAAGGATTAACATTGGGGACATTAAAAGGAGGGAAAATTGCTGCTGTCTCATCCCAAACGTCAAGTAATTAGATTCAGCAAACAATTTTTAGAAGGGGGAGAGAGTTGAAGGGGAGGGAGAGGAACACCCCTTTCTCTTAAGGCTCTTTTTTTTTGCTGCTGTCGCCCCCACCTTGAAGCAGTGCGTTGCGGCAGGTTTTGAAACGCTAGAAATTGCAGCAATTGTGACGGCCTGGCCGTTTAGCTTGCGTGAGCATTCACTGGAGTGATTAGTCTCGGTCTGTCGCCCTTGCTTTGTGGAGCTGTCGTCAGTTTGTCGGATGACTGCTCCAGGGGTGAGCTGAGTTGCAGGTGATACAAATTTCCATCGGTGCTTTCTTTTTCGTGTAATCTTTCTTTTCATGAAGCTGTACCATAATAAGCTTTTTGCAATTTATAAAATAAATGAATGATGCTATGCTAAATACTTTAATCACCATTTCAATAATTTCTATTTCGAAAAGATAGTTCTTCCAATGTAAATCTGTCATTTGAAAAGCTGCAGCTAAAGTGAAAGAAAATTTTGCTTGATATTAATCTCCAATAAACATTTAAAAAAAGTATGGTAGTACTAATAAATATTGCAAAAAACTATGTGTCATTTTAGCAAAACATAGTACTAAAACGTACTAAAGTTATAAGTTACTACTGTGCCCAAAAAGTAAGACCAATTTTTTTTTTTCAAAAGCTCTTTATTTATTCTTCCAAATTTATTTCATCGCCTTCAAAGTAATCCCTTCCGGATACAATACACTTATGGCAACTTTTTTCCAATCCTAAAAAGTCATCGGCAGGGATGGTGTTCAATGCGCTCGGCGATTCACGTTGAACCGCTTTAATCGACTCAAAACAATGTTCTCGGAGTGGTCTTTTGAATTTAGGAATTAGAGAAGTAGACAGATGCTAAATCAGGTGAATTCGGTGGTTATGGAACGATATGGAGCTGGCGCATTCAGTGTTTTCGGTACTAATCGAGATTTGACGTGTTTGAGGCCCAAAACATCTTTTAAAATGGAATTTTGAAATTCCAACATCAGCAGCAAGGTCTCTAATTGCAAATCGACGGAAATTAATGAAATACTTTAATCGCCATTTCAATAATTTTTGTATCATAATAAGCCTTTCCGATTTATAAAATAAATGAATAAAATAGTTTAATCACCATTTCAATAATTTTTGTGCCATAATAAGCCTTTCCGATTTATAAAATAAATGAATAAAATGCTTTAATCACCATTTCAATAATTTCTGTTTCGAAGTGAATGCATTTAATAATTTTTCCAGTGTAAATCTGCCATTTGATAAGCTGTAGGTAAAGTGAAAAAAAATATTGGTTGGTATTAAACTCTAATAAAAAATTGCGGCCTGATGACCAATTGGCTAGCGCTCTGGCCTTTGGTACCACATACATATTATGCCTTTTAATCAGCTTCTGCTCTGGCCTTTTATACCACATGCTGGCCTTTCATACTACTTATTGGTAACCCAGGCTTAAGGTTCGATTTCTATCGGTGACATGGATGTTTGTTAGTGATTTGTAATCCACTTTAAAACAGTAGGTCCCGGTCTAATAGTTTGTCCTTACAAGTTTGCAAACAATGACCGTAGAGCGACAAACCAAACGAAACTAATAAAAATATTTAAAAAGTAAATGCCATTAATTGTAATAGGAATAATACTAATAATTGTAACAAAATATATGACACTTCAGCAAAACGTACTGAACTTGTATTATAACTTATGATTTTTTTAATTGAATTTCATTTTATGTATATTCTCTATCTATCCTATTATATCTTATTTCATTTAAAAGTATCCGATAATGGCATAAAATTTTATTGGTGAAAATAGTTTCTACAGTATTCATGGTTTATATAGCATTCATACTTTCATGGCTTCTATTCATTCATTTAGTTCACTGATCATTACAGCAACAGACCCAAAAACCTTCTTCCTACTGGCCAATTTCGAGAGAAAACATGTTTTTTTTTTCTTTTTTTCAGGTGTTTTTACAAATGATAGTCAGGTCTGGGTCTCTGAAAATCATTCGAAGACTTGAGAATAAAATCTTCCGAATATTTATTAAGGGCTTAATGGCCGAATGATTAACTCTTTGGCGGTCGGCGAAACAGGTTTCGGGTTCGATTTCTGGCTGTGTCATGGATGTTTGTAGTGGTTCCGAATATGCTTTAAGCCATAATTCCTGGTCTAATATAATTGCAGAAAGTAGGGCCTATGAAAAAGGAGATTGTAACTTGTAAAAAAGAAATAATCTCCTGTCTCGAAATCTGCCAGTAGGCAGACGGCCTTGGACCACCATTGGCTTATAGTGCCGGGAAGTTAGTAGTTAGTTAGAATGCTTACTAATTCACCTTGGTACTTTAGAAATGAAGAAATCAGGCATCCAATTAAACTCTCTAGTATCCTGCAATTTATTTTTAAAATCTCTATTAAATGTCACAATTCTATTCCAAACTTTGAAAATCGAGTTTTAAATGTTCGTCTACATTATGATACTTCCTTAACGGAAAATAAAAATGCCCAGAGCTGTTCTTAATGTTATTAACTAATTCTCCTCCATTGATGCCTTCTTTCTGAATATCTAGTGCTGCAAGGCTTGCCTGTCTGCGATTCATCCTCTTCTTACTTCTACTACACTCAACAATTTCCTTTTTTCTTAAATTTTTTTTTTCCAATTTGTTTTTAATAACTAAAAATAAAATTAAAAAGCAATAGTTAATTAATTAAATTAAAAATTATTGATTTACAAAATTTTTTCTTAATATTTCAATGGGCAATATACCAAAGCATCTATTATATTCAGGAAACAAAGACAATAATTATTAGTCTCTAAAGACCAAAGTACTCCGTTAATGTACAACTACAATATGATATCCTTAGCAGAGGAGTATAATCTTTTAATAAAATACCAACTTTTGATTTAAATAAATTAACAATTATCAATCTATATAAAAATTTTAAATTGAGATATATTTATTTGAACATTAAATTTATTAAATGTTGGTATTATTTTATATACAAGAGGAGAATCATTTCCAATCGATATTTAGTAGAATTTTGTACAACTAACAACAAAATGTAAGTTAACTGAGATTTACTAATTAATTTCTTAAGTTTAACTAATTTTAAAGATTACCTGTGATTTCAATAAATATTATTAAAAGCAATTACATGGGATGAAAACACCCGCATGACTTAAATATATATTATTGTTAGCTCATTATTTATTTTTTAATTCTTTCATTCACAGTTGGAGCAATCAACTCATAAAAGTTAATCCAGAAACTAATTTACTATAAAATTCAAGTACTATAACATAAGTACATATCAAATAATATAAGGTATTGTATGAGTATTTTTTTTATTCTCCACATATTTTTAGAAATTTTAAGTAATTTCATTGAATTTAACTCTTATTTCTATTTAAAACTTATTTGTTATCAATTCCCTTAAATAAATTTTTTTTTGCACTTCCTTGAATTTTTTTTTTTTTTTTTTTTGCAATTCTTGCAATTTCAAAGATTACACGTGATTCAATAAATATTATCAAAAACAATTACAAGGGTTGTAAACACCCACATGACTTAAATATATATTATTGTTAGCTCTTTATTTATTTTTTAATTCTTTCATTCACGGTTGTGTCCAATCTTTTGAATTTAACTCAGAAACTAACATACCATAAAATTCAAGTACCGTAACATAAGTGTAAATCAAGCACTATAAGGCCTTTTAAAAGTCTTTTATTTTCCATATATTTTTAGAAATTTTTAATAATTAGATTGAATTTAATTCTGAATTCGATTCAAAACTTATTCGTTATGAATTTCCTTAAATACATTTTTTTTCCACTTCCTTAACATTTACCATCCAAATAATAACTTAACAGATAGTAATCACTTATGCTTCAATGATTTATAAGAATAGAATAGTTAAAACGCATCTTGCAATGCTTGAAAACTTGCCAGATTAAATAAATGTAAAGAGAACAACACAAAAACTTCTTACATGAAAAAAAGTTACACTGTTCTTGATTTCCTTGTAATTATTCTTCAAGTTTCCTTAAATAAAGAATAGCAACAGATTTGTTGGCAGTAGTCAAAACCATCCAATGCTTTTAAGAAAAACTACGTATTTGAACAATTTTCTTTTTAGATTAGTATACTAGTAGAATTACCTTTTTTTAATGTCTGTATTCAAAAGTTCAGTTGTTAGCAGTAGTCAAAACCATCCATAATCTAAAAGCAATGCTTTTAAGAAAAACTACCTATTTGAACAATTTTCTTTTTAGATTAGTATACTAGTAGAATTACCTTTTTTTAATATCAAAAGTATTCAAAAGTTCAATTCCATTAGCTAAAAGAGGCCATTACCACTAAAATCGAAAACAACCATAAACCCCCAAAGTTGTTATTAAACGTTTACCAAATTCCTACCTGTCTGCAACCTGCCAACCTGCATTACTGGACCTCTTCCCTCTGGAAGACTCAACCCCCCTTTCATCCGATTATAAAATCCGTGCAATCATCTGTTTCAAGGCTCCATTAAAACAGACCTTCTGCATTGCCCTACGAGGTCTTTCAACATGGGTTTGGTGCTCTGGTAATTAAATTTTGGCTTTAAATCCTGCTCCACTCTGTACCACTCGCTGATGCAGAGATTATTCTAAGAGCAAATATTGATTCTTATGTCGCCAGCAATTAGCATGGAGTTCCATTTTCGTGGGAGGGTTTCGAAGAGGGGTTCTAGGGGGTAGGGGAGGCAGGAGGAGGCTACCTCCCCAACTTGTCCTCCGAAATGTTTATTTGTAAGTGTATTATGGGGTCTTTTCCCCGTATTGTTACACAGTGGTAGTCAGAATTCGTTGTCGAGGATCCTACCGACGTTTCGATAGCGCTTGCTTACCTAAGGGCTGAACTGTTTGCTGATGAAGTAAGCAGGGATCGGTTCAGTCGCTGTCTGAAGAGATGTGTTGAGGTTATTTAGGAAATGTAATGCTGCTGGAGTTTGTAAACATGGTGATCATGAATACTATAATTAAGGAAGTAAGAAGGAGGTTCTTGTTAGTTAAGGTAAACGTAACTTGCATTTGTAATAGAATTATATAATTTTGGCTTCAGATGTTTTCAATAGATATTAAATGGAAAGGACGAAGCAAGGATCCAACGATTTTACATCAATTACTAAATTAATTTATTAAAATGATCCATTTTTATTTAATTAAATATTAAAATAACTTACACCTTTAATAATTGCGTAGAATATTTATTTACATAAAAATTACATACTATAAAGTGTACATAAACGTTATGATGAAGATAAATAATTTAAAATATATTAGTTTTGATGTATTTTAATGATCCAATATTGTTTTTCAATGGTTTTTTTTTTTCCTACTTATATTTCCATACATCTTACTTATCTAAGGGTTGAATTGTTTGCTGATGTAGTAAGGAAGGATGGGTCCAGTCTTTATCTGAAGAGATGTGTTGAGGTTATTTAGGAAATGTAATGCTACTGGAGTTTGTAAATATAGTGATCATGAATACTACAAATAAGGGAGCAAGAATTTGTATAGAAGAAAATTCTTGTTAGTCAAAGTAAACATAATTTGAATTTGTAATAGAATTGAATAAATTTGGCTTCAGATGTTTTCAATAGGTTATAAATGGAAAGGGCAGAACAAGGATTCAACGATTTTATGTCATTTACTAAATTAATTTACTAAAATGAACAATTTTTATTTAATTAAATGTTAAAACCGCTTGTACTTTTAATAATTTTCTTAAATATTTATTTACAATTATGTACAAAGTACATATTATGATGAAGATAAATAATTTTAAATATATTAGTTTTCATTCATTCTGATGATCTAATATTGTTTCACAGTGATAATAGCGGTTGTTTTTATCCTACTTAATTTTTCATAGATCTTGCTTACTTAAGGGTTGAACTGGTTGTTGACAAAGTAAGTAGAGGTTATTTCAGTCGTTATCCGAAGAGATTTGTTGTGACTCTTTAAAGAATGTAGCGATTATTTAGATCAGGAATATCATAATTATTGTTAACATGGTGATCATATAAGATATTATTGTAAACATGGTGATCAGGAATATTATGTTAAAGGAAGTAAAAATTTTAGTATTAAGAATATTTGTAAGTAAACGTAATTACAACAAGAATAAAATTATACAAATTTTAATTCAAATATTTTCAATGGATATTGAGTTAAGGAAAAGAATAAAGATTAACGAGTTTATATCGAATTCTACTTCATTTTATGATTAGATTAATTTCATTTTTTGTTTAATATCATATTAATTAATAAGTTTTTACATTTTTCGTAAATATTTATTCTTATTAAATATTGCAATATAATACATAATCGTCAAAAGGAAGAGTAATAATTGAATAGTAAATGCATTTTGACACGTTTTAGTGTTCTAACATTGGTTCTTGAGGATAATCAGAGGGTGTTTTTAATTTGAATTACATTTTTGATGAAGCTGGTTTTTTTAAGTGTTTGCAGATCATCTAAGAAGGAACTGATTCTGTCGTGGTCTGAAGAAATGCGTTGAGATTTTTTTTTTCCAATGGCAGATTATGAACAGTTACAACAAAAAAAGAACAACGAAAAGAAAGGAAAAAAACCATACAACAACGACAAAATAATACAACAAAACATGCTGAAACAGAGTTCATTAATCTAACAATAATGCCAAGTTGCAGACCTTTTAGCCACTAAAAAGTGTTACCAGGTGCACCACAGGGAGGTAGATTTTCTGCGCACCCATTGATTGAGATTGTTTAAGGAATATAATGCTATTTTAGTTTGTAAACATGGCGATTATGAATACTACAATTAAGAATAATTCTCGTTAACTAAAATAGAAGTAATTTAAATATGAAAATCTAAAGAAAAAAGTAAATTAAATCTTTTAGCTTAAATGCTTTTGGTGTGTTTTTAGGTCAAAGGAAAGAGTCAGAATTAATGAGTTAATGAAGTTAGACATTTATTTTTAATCTGTTTAATATCAAATTAATTAATATGTTTTATATTTTATAAAAATATTTATTAAAATTAAGTATTTTAATCGAATACAAAAGACTAAAAATTAAAAACTAAAATAATGTACATTAAGAAGACTAAAAACTAAAATAATGTACTAATTTGAAATATTTTAGTAGTGTTTTGTTGTTATGGTGGTAGACAAAACTCAATTGAGGAGTAACGTAATGACGTACAGCAGAGAAAAACATCTTGATTTCTGACAAAAAAAAAATTTGATTTCGATTCAATCATTCTGAAAATCTTATTTTAGGGATTTAGGAGAAATACGGAATGTAAGTATAATTGTTTCAAAGTTTATGCAACAGTTTTTGTTTAATTCAGAAGAAACAGTTTGTTGTTAATTTAATTCTACATCAATTTTTCCTAGAAATTTATAATGGCTTTATTGTTGTATAAAGTTTATATTTCTGAAATGTATAATTTTATCAAGATATCTAGTAAATTATGTTGTTGTTGTTGTTGTTTCTTATCCCACTTGGCTGGCCAAGCCCACGAGACCATGTGGACTCATGATTGAAGGGGAAGGAAGCAGCTTCTGTTGTGATGGAGCATCCGTAGGTAGAAGCCTGACTTTTGCTCCGTGCCGCTCTTACAGTCATATGAGACCGGGACCTACGGCTTAAAGTGGATTCCGAACCACTACAAACATCCATGGCACCGCCGGGATTCGAACCCGAAACCTGGGGCACCGAGCGCCAGAGCGCTAGACACTCGGCCATTCAGGTCCCAAATTTGCCAACGGCACGCAGTGTTCCCAGGTGGTCACCCACCCAAGTACTGACCGCGCCCAATGATGCTTAACTTCGGTGATCTAACGAGAACCGGTATGTTCAGCATGGTACGGCCGTTGGCCCATATTATTATATATGGCCCCAGTAAATTATAAAAGTAGGATTATTTTAAGTTAAATAACAATACATATAATTTTGTTTATTCTGTAATAAAATCATCTTTCAAATGCCCTGTTTCATATTCATGCTAATATTTGTTTTTCTAGCTACACTACTTTTCCCAAACATATATTTTTACCGCATATAAATAAAATTATTATTAAACCTATAATTATTTGAAGTTTAAAAAAGAAGATAATTTTATGTATTAACAATGACTTTTTCATTTATATTTTATAAAAATTTTGAAAACTTCGTTATTGCTGATAATAATCATTCATTTTAATCAGAAGTACAAATAAAAAGTGTAAATCTTGATAGAAATGTTTAAAATTAAATTTATAACATTATCTGAAAACAAAATGTACAATCAAAATCTCCAATCCTTCTGAATAAAAGTGTTTTTAAATTCGATTCACTTTCTTTACCCAAAGATTCTGAAATGCATTAAAATCACTAATACGATATCATGATGTTATGATGTCATATGGTACAATTACGTTTCGTGGATGAAAGTTAGCACACTCTCGTGACTTTTGAACCTGGTTCATGTTGTAGTACTATTGTTACTAAAATTTTCTCACGATTAAAACAAACATAGATTATTAAATAATTACAAGTTCAATCACTGCTGTATTTTGTATTTTACATTTTGTAACATTAGTCCTTAAATCGTTAAAAATGTCATTATGTACTTGTTCGTTAAAAGTATAATCATGCTCTTTTATTATTGCTTTTAAATTATTGAGAAGACATATTTGCACTTAATAAATTGAAATTTGATAGTGGATTACAGTTTTTTTTTTAAAGTTTTTATAGCTTTATTTTTACATATGATTCCAACTTAAAATAATTATAAAACAAATGTATCAAATCAAATTTTCAAGATAAATGTTAGTGATCTTGAATAATATTCCATGTCCCCGATATGTGACGAAATTGTGTCTCGTTATGCTTTCAACTAAGTTGATCCATCCAGAAAATATACTCGATGTTAAAATTAATAAAAAAATATATTCTACTATATTTTACAGCTATAAAGATACATTCATCTATGAAATATATTCTATTGCATTCTTATCTATAGAAATATATTTATCGATAAAATAAATTCTACTTTTAAAATTTCGTGCAGAATTCCTAATGTTAAATTGCAAATTCTTTGTTGTAGCAGTATGCAAAACATTTTTTTTTTTTTTAGTATACAGGTGTTCATTTATCATACAATGTTTAAAAAAAAAGAAAACAAATCAAGACAGCCATGTTAAACTGTCATTTATATGATGAATGTTCTCCTAGTTCCCATGGATATTCATATGCAAACACAAATAAAAACGCAACATCAAAAAAAATTACAATCCAGGAAGATTTTAATTTGATTACCATCTTGTGAAGGATGCATGAGACAGAAAAGTTATTAGACATGTCTACAACGAATCATTTAATAACACTGATAGTTGCCCATACATAAGAAGATTGATTTAATCAAAAGATGGTTATGGATTTGAATAGGCATCAACAATTGTGGACTAGTTTGGGAGCAACCTGCAAAAGCAAGAAGACCTTGTGCTATAAAAATGCAAGATTACTTCCTGACACAAAGGTGATCGGTCTTCTTTATTAAAGTAGCAACATTGTTTTTCTTTTGAAGTGCATTCAAGAAACTTGTAACAAGGCTTTATGGGAGCTATCAAGTAGTTTAAGAAACCTTCACGATACGGAAGAGAACTTGATGCGGGATACTTTGTTTATTATTCAATGTTATCAGACAAAGAAATTAAAATAAGTAATATTGAAAGACAACTTGGAGTTCCACAAAAGGTGAAATGCACATGTCATGATGTAAAATTAAACAAGGCTGCACTATCATTTCAATGTACACTTTATTATGCGTGACATTTAATTTAAGATCATCCAGAGACATGAATACACATTTCAGACCAACCGCGAATGATTTAAACACCATTAAAATCCCCCTTCTAGCGGTATATTAAATTCTACTTCTCAAAATAGTCATGTTTAATGACCTAAATGATAATGCCGTTGTATACATTATCCATAGATGGGAGATATGACATTTAATTTAACAAGAATCAGAGATTTGAATACATATTTTATATAATAAAAAATTTATAAACCTCATTAAAATTCTATCTTCCAAAATAGTCATGTACAATGAAAATTGCATGTGACCTAAATGATAATGACTTTGTAAATATTATCAATAGAAGAGAGATATGACATAATAAGAATCAGAGATTTTAATGCATATTTAATATCAATAACAAATTTATAAGCACTATTAAATTTATATCTCCAAAGAATTTATTAAATTTTACTCCTCAAAATAGTCATGTATGATGAAAATCGCATATGACCTAAAGGATAATGCCATTGTATATATTATCAATAAAAGTGAGACATGACAATTAACTTAACAAAATTCAGAGATTTGAATACATATTAAATATCAATAACAACTTAATATACACAAAATTATATCTTCAAATAATTTATTAAATTTTTCTTAAAATAGTAATAATAAAAATCGCATATAACCTTAATGATAATGCTATTGTATATATTATGCATAGATGTGAGATAAGATATTTAATTTAACAAGAATCAGAGACTTGGATGCATATATAATTAACCAATTAATATCAATAACCAATTTATAAACACCTTAAAAATTCTATATCCAAATAATTTTTTAAATTTTATTTCTCAATAAAGTCATATATAATAAAAATCGTATATAACTTAAATGATAATGCCATTGCATATATTATTAATAAACGTGAGATATAACCTTTAATTTAACAAGAAACAGAGACTTCAATGTATATTAAATATCAATAACAATTTAATAAAAACAAAATTCTATCTCAAAATAATTTATTAAATTTTATTTCTCAAAATAGTCATGTATAATGAAAATCGCATTTAATGCCATTGTATATATTATCAATAGATGTGAGATATGACATTTAATTCAACAAGAATCAGAGACTTGAATGCATATTTAATATCAGTAACAAATTTATAACACCATAAAAACTCTATATCCAAATAAATTTTTATATTTTAATTCTCAAAATAGTCATGTACACTCATGTCCATAACTTAAGGATAATTCAGAATCACACAGAAATTGAACTCTAAAATAAAAATTTCATCTGTAGAATTATCAAACACATCTTGAAGAAAATATGCAAATTACAGGAAACTGGCAGATGGCGCGGATAGTACGTCACAATGACGAGAGTGTAAGAGAGGGGTATATAGGGAATGGTGGCAAAGAAGTAAAATTATTCACAAGCGCTTTAAAAGCCTTTCATTGCAATATCCGCATAGTTATGGCACAAAGGAAACTTTTGGATGATTTTTTACGTGGTAGAATTATCGGACGACTGGAATGTGGACGTACCCAGCTGGAAGTATCCGAGGAACTTGGAATCGCCCAGAGTGTAATCTCCAGGCTTTGGCAACGATTCCAAGATGATGGTAATGTGAGTAGATGTTACAGCACAGGTCGCCCCCGAGTTACAACGCCGAATGAGAACCGGTATTTAGCAGTTACTGCCAAAAGAAACAGACGGAGCACAGCATCAGACCTGTCTCGTCAGCTTTCTTCAGCTACCGGAACGATAGTTTCAAGGCAGACCGTGTACAGACGCTTAGGGCACATTGGTCTATATGTTCGTAGGCCTGTCAGATGTGTTCCACTTACCGCAACTCACTGTCGCCTACGATTAACCTGGAGTGGACATCGCATTGTGGACATCGCAACAGTGGTCTTGTGTGATGTTTTCCGACGAGTCCAGGTTTAGTTTGCAGTCTGATTCTCGAAGGACTTTCATATGGAGAGCGCCAGGTACCCGTTACCACCTAGAGAACACCATTGAACGACACCGTTACGGTGGTGCAGGATGGCTCGTTTGGGGAGGAATTATTCTTGGTTCCAGAACTGACCTGCATGGTCAGAGTGTAACGATGACAGGCCATATCTATCGGGATGTCATTCTGGAACAACATGCACGTTTGTTTCGGGGCGCCATGGGTGTTGAATTTCTGTTTATGGATGACAACGCCCGTCCTCACCGTACAAACATTGTAGACGAATGCCTTCAATTGGAGGATATCACCCGTATGGATTGGCCAGCATACTCACCGGACTTGAATCCAATAGAGCATGTGTGGGATATGCTTTGCCGACGACTTGCAGCTCCCACCTGTCAACCGGAACTTCGGAGGGAATTGCTTGATGAGTGGTGTAATATTCCCCAAGATCAGATAGATAATTTGATACTCAGCATGCCTAGGCGTTGTAAGGCATGTATTGCATCGTCCGGGAGACATACTCCATATTAACCATTATACTAACCATGTTATACTGTTTTTGGTAAATAGGTTCTTTTTTGAAATTTGCTCGAGGGAGTAAAAATCGTAATTTTTATTAATTATGTCAAACATATAGCATCTTTTTTGCTCTTTACCTTTTGTTTAAAAAATAGACTTTACAAATAAGTCAAATTTGTTTTGCTTCTGTTTTTCTTTGCCTGAACTTCATTGTCCTTAATTTATGGACATGAGTGTATAATGAAAATTGCATATGATCTAAATGATAAAGCCATTGTATATATGTGAGATATGACATTTATTTTAACAAGATTCAAAGATTTGAATGCATTTTTAATATCAATAATAAATTTATAAACACTATTAAAAATTTTTCTTAAAATAATTTATTAAATTTTACTTCTCAAAATAGTCTATAATGAAAATTGAATATTTCCTATATGATAAATCTATTGTGTAATATATTAAGGTTAACTTGAAAAGTAATAAGATAAAATATGAATTTGAACATGAAATGTATCTGAATTACAGATATTTGAGTTTTTTCTTTAATATAAAAATATCCTATTTTCCTTCAGAATAGAAACAATCTATAGAATGAGGTATAACTCAGTTTGGAAGCAAATAGTACTTTATAATTATTTTGTAAAAATTATTAATTTGCTAGAGTAAAATTCTTAAAGAATGTGTCTTCCTGGGTGCTTCTTCTTTTTTTCGATCTTTAACATTTTTTAATTTCCTATTTTTATGAATCTTTTACCTTTAAGCCACTGAATTCCTACTAAATATTTTTTTTTCATTTGCTTATTTGTTTATTTCTTTGGAAAACAATAACAGTACACAATCCTTATCGTCTCATCTTTTGTATGATAACTATCTCAGTTTTCGAACTTTGAACACAAAGATCAACAAAATAACTTAGAGCACTAAAATAATTGGAAATGTAATTTCTTAAATTGTGCACTATTTTAAATCATTAAAATTTTTATTTACTTATCTTGCTCAATTTTTTTTGAAATTATATTGTTATTTAATTTTCTTTAAAATTATTTTTTATTCCTTTTTTTCATAAAAATAATGAAGCTAAAACAGTTTTTATATATTATATTTTAATTTACATTTATCTACATCTAGTCTAATTTTTTTTAAATTTTATTTCCTAAGACATGCTTAAAATTTCTGAACTATCTATTCAATAGACTACTGTTGCAACTCGCATTTGTATATTTTATGCAGTTTTTAAATCAATAAAATAAATAAAAAATTTTAAATGATTGTGAAAAAAAACTACAATAATGTAATACAGTAAATTTACAATAATGTGATATGTTGTTGATTTAACAATGTATTACAACAGTTAAAAGTAATTTTCTATTTGAAAATTTGTTTTTTTGTTTACTTCTGTTAATAGTCTATCTCTTAAATGCAAATTTTATAATTTTATAATCATAAATCATAGTTGAAAATAAAATTTATGAATATATGAACCAAATAAAATAGACAGTTATTTCACGCTTTTTTTTTAAGATATAAAAAGGGTGTCACCTTGTAACGACAATATTACCTGCTATTCATGAATATTTTGGATTGCTCTGTATTGACTGCCTTATAATATCTATAAAATAATATATTTTATAACCATCTGGAGATACGAACACAAAACAACTGAGCGACGCATCGAAAACCGGTTTTCTCAAATCTGAATGAAACCCAAAGAATATTTGCTCGGGCATTTTGTGAATCAAAATAGATATATTGCTCCGCTTGAAGTCGATATTAAGTCCTACATTCAAGAATTTAGGACCGCTCGAATGAAGACCAATCATATGTTAAAAGAGGAGATGACTTATTTTTCAACAATGCATATATTTCATAAGCATTTGGATATTTGAACATATAACAACTGAGTGACTCATCGAAAATCGTTCTCAAATCTGAAGGAATCCAAAGAACATGTGCTTAGGCACTTTGTGAATCAAAGTAGAATGTAGTCGATTTTGAGTCCTACGTTCAAAAATGTATGATGTCCCGAATGAGTAGTGTATGCTAAAAGAGGAGATAATTGGTCTCATTTTTCAACAATGCATGTATTTTATAAGCATCTGGAGATACAAACATAAAACAACTGAGTAACGCATCGAAAACTGATCTTCTCAAATCTGAAAGATACCCGAAGAACATGTGCTCCGAAATTTTGTGAATCAAAGTCGATATCTAGACGATTTTGTGTCCTACGTTCAAGAATTTATGATGTTCTGAATGAGTCAATCCCATGCTAAAAGAGAAGATAATTGGACTCATTTTTCAGCAATGCAACGAGTGGCAACTAACGAACTCTCACTCAAATGGAAGTGGCGTAATGCGGCCGAAGAATGTTCAAAGGTAGACACTTTTGATTATTAATAATTGTAGATTAGTATCACGCAATTTTAAGATTTTTAATAATGGTTAATTTTTAAATTTCACTTAAATATATTTTCTGATAGATTAAAAGAAAGACATCAAAATTATTTAATCATTTAAATTAACTTAATTCTTAAATATCTAAATTTTATGAACATTAAAAATTTTTACATTTTTTTTACAATACAATACATTTCACAAAATAAACATAAGTAAATAGTAAATTACGGGGTGTGATGGACCGAGTGACTGCCGCTCGGTGCCACAGGTTTTGGGTTCGTGTCACAGTGGTGCCATGGATGTTTGTAGTGGTTTGGAATCCACTTTAAACCGTAGGTCCCTGACTAATATGACTGTTATAGCATAGGACATAAGGCTGGCAACCCTACGCTGTAAAACGAAAACATCTCATCTCTCGAAATCTGCCAGTAGGCAGACGGCCTTGGCTCACCATGCGGTTGTAGTGCCAATGAAGAAGAAGAAGTATTAAATTATTAAGTAAAACTTTTGTCTTATATAAGGCAAAAAAAAAAATAGATAAATAACTTTAAAACATTAAAAGTAATTTTTGAATAAATTGTATTTTAAAATTTCTCTTTTATTCAACCTATATATCAGTTTACATCGAGCATTTTAATTTAAAACTTCAATATAAATGGTTATTGAAAATTTTTAGTTTGTATACGAAAGTACTGAAAACACAATAAATTATTTACAGTGACTAACTATTGTACTAGAAAACTAGGATTTGATTCATGGTGGGGGAAAGCACTGCAATCATAGCTTTAAAAACGACTTGTTGCCTGATGGCCAATTTGGCTGGTGCTCTGGCCTTTGGTACCACAAACTTCAGATTAGTATCCTGACGGTGGCATGGATGCTTGTTAGTGGTTAGGAGTCCATATTAAACTGTAGGTCCTAGTCTATTTAGCCTAAAATGTGCATAAAAATAACCGTAGAGTGATAATCCAAACCAAATAAAAGACGACTTGGACTAAATTCGATCAATACTATACAGAATGTGTCACATAAACAGTTAGTCAGTCTACTTGGTTGAAGTTTTACAGATTTCCACCGTATAATAAGCAAATATTAGGTTCTTGAACATGCTTCTGTGAGGCATTACACCTTCCTACCGTCCAATCAATGTTGTCCAACGGAAATAATATTAATATTTATGAAACAGCTAACAAAGTTTATAGGCCAACATAAGGAAAAATAATTGCCATCGTCCATCGAAAAAAATGTTTTTAATTTCCCTGAACAGCTAAGTCTTTTAAATCTATATTTACCAAGCACCATTAGCGAAGAAGCTCAATGGGAATTTTGAAACAAAATCATAAAACAAAGCTTTTTGAAAAATAAATAGTAAGCTTTTGACATTTTATTTATTTGCTATCATTATTTTCTTCTGAAATCAAACCAAATCAAAAACGACTTGGATTAAATTCTATTAATACTGAACAGAATAAGTCACATTGACAGTCAGTCTACCTGGTTGAAGTTTTTTTAGATTTCCAACTTATAGAAAGCAAACGTTGGATTACTGAACATCCTTCTGGTAAATATTACTTATTCCTATCATCCCAGGAAACAATGTTGATTAACGGAATTAATATTACTCTTTATGAAGCAACTAACAAGTTTTATTGTCAAACATGAGGCAAAATAATTGCCACCCTACATTGGAAATTTTTTTAAAAATCGCCTGAAGAGCTAAATCTTCTAAATCTAGATTTACCAAGAACCATTAGCGAAGAAGCTCAATGTAAATTTTGAAACAAAATCATAAAACAGTGCTTCTCTAAACAGTATATACTAAGCCTCTGACATTTTATTTATTTATTATTGTTATTATTATTTTCTACTCAAATCAAACCAAATAAAAAATGACTTGGATTAAATTCGATTAATACTGTACAGAATGAGTTACATTAACAGTCAGTCTATCTGGTCGAAGTTTTTGCATTTCCAACGTACAACAAGCAAATGTTGGGCTCTTGAACATGCTTCCGTAAGGCATTACCCACTTCTACCACCCCAGGAAACAATGTTGATCAACGGAAATAATATTACTCTTCATGAAGCAGCTAGCAAGTTTTATTGTCCAACATGAGGGAAAATAATTGCCATCCTACATCGAAAAAATTGTTTTTAATTTCCCTTAACAGCTAAGCCTTCTAAATCTATATTTTCTAAGCCCCATTAGCGAAGAAGCTCAATGTGAATTTTGACCACGTCAGTCTAGTACCTCATTACTACATCAGTCTACCTGGTTGAAATATTTTCAATTTCCAAAATACAACAAGCAAATGTTGGGTTCTTGAGCATGCTTCTGTAAGGTATTACTCATTCTTACCAACCCAAGAAACAATGTTCACCAAAGGAAATACTGTTACTCTATATGAAATAGTACGTTTTATTAGCCAAAGTGAGGGAAAATAATTGCCATCCTACATTTGAAATTTTTTAAAAATCCCCCGAAGAGTTAAATCTTCTAAATCTATATTTACCAAGCACCATTAGCGAAAAAGCTCAATGTGAATTTTGAAACAAAATCATAAAACAATGTTTCTCTGAACAATACGTCACATTGAAAGTCAGTCTACCTGGTTGAAATTTTTCGAATTTCCAACATATAACAAACAAATGTTGGGTTCTTGAACATGCTTCTGTAAGGTATTACTTATTCCTACCAACCCAAGAAACAACGTTGACCAATTTGACATTTAGGAAATAAAAATACTCTATATGAAATAGACAACAAGTTTTATAGGACAACATGAGGGAAAATAATTGCCATCCTACATTTGAAATTTTTTTTAAATACCCTGAAGAGTTAAATTTTTTAAAACTAAATTTACCAAGCACCATTAGCGAAGAAGCTCAACGTGAATTTTGAAACAAAATCTTAAAAAAATGCTTCTCTGAACAATAAACAATAAACCTTTGACATTTTATTTATTTGTTATTATTATTATTATTGTTGTTATTTTCTTTTCAAACCGAAATAAGATAGTATCAAAAATCTTAGAAAAACACATCAGGATTAAGTCCGAAAGCATTTCTCGCAAAACCTTTCCACTGTCTTCTTATTACACCAATCACATTTTATACTTAACCACTTTTCGGTTCGGCTTAAAAGTAAAGTTTTCCCTCTTCGAGAACTTCTTAAAAGATACATTTTTATCTCTCACTGCGAACCATCTCGTCTCGTTTATCTCAAGTTGAATCCAGTTTTGCCTTTTTTTGTTTTTTTTCTTTTCCAAAAACGGGAGAACGCTTTTTATTTCTCCTTTAACTCCCGATTTATCCCGTTGTTAAGGTTTTGTTGTTTCTCCTATCTGTCAAAACTCGTTAAAAACAAGTCTTCCTCCGTCGATTTGTGATTTTGAGTTCAGGAGAAGGAAGGAGAAAGTTTTCTTGATTAGATTTTTCAAGTGCATTTGAATTGAATTTCGATGTCAGCCGCCATTTTCGGTTCTTCTCCAATAGGGCGGATTGTAACAAAAAACAACAAAAGTGGTTTTATTTTTTAAAAGACGTGTTTTGATTTGTCGGTTGTGTTCGGTTGATTATAATGGTGGATTTAAATAAGAGAAAGAACGGGAGTTTTTAATGAGAGTGATAAAAACCTATTGCTATTTTATTTGTTTGGAAATATAAAGTTTTAATTTGTTTTTTTTTTCCCAGATATTTTTAATTTTAAACATTATAGATTATCGTTAATAAGATGTGGCACATTATAAGGGAATTTTTTTTATAAAAGTTTAATGAAAAATGTCTTGTGAAAAATAAAAACGAATTGATTTGATCGATTAAATTGAAAGCTGATGTTTCATATTTTTGTTGCGATTCTAAATTTGATTTTTTAATATTGAAGTTTGAATCTTAACCAATATATATATATATATCAATTTAATACCGCGATTCTCTGATCATTTTTTAATGTGTGTGTGTGTAAATAAAATACATGTGATACACATACACACACACACACACACACACACATATATATATATATATATATATATATATGTGTGTGTGTGTATATATATGTGTGTGTGTGAGTACACAATTTAATTCATTTTGCGCATCGATGTTTTGAAACTATTACCGTTAGTTTTTTAAATTACTACATATTTTATGTAAATTTGTAGGAATACTTTTTTATACAAATTTTGTATACAAACTTGTAGTCATTCGCGACAATTTACTATTATTTATCTGTTCGATTCTGAATAAAAAGTTTTATTAAAACCATTTTCTGATTATACATATTACATAATCAATTAATTGGCTTTTAAAATTTCTCTTTAATTTTATTTATAATTTGAATTTACTTTTACTTGTTGTTGTTTCTTATCCCACTTGGTAGACAGCAACATCTAAACCAAGTCCAAAAACATGTGGTCTCATAGAAGGAGGGAAAGGGGGAGGGTAGTATCTGTTGTGATGAAGTACCCGTAGGTAGAAGTCTCATTTGGCTTCGTGACGATGACTTTTTAAGGGGTAGTTACGCCCAACGTTCTACAGTCTATCATACCGGTTCTTACGGCTTATAGTGGATTCCGAACCACTATAAACATACATGGCACCGCCGGAACTCGACCACGAAACAGAGCGCTAGCCACTCGCGCCACATACCACAGAGCGCTAACATTAAAATCCTAAATACATTGAGTTTTCGTTTTTAACATACACTGTCGATAGTCTAGATTAAAAATTCTCAAGAAAATAAATTTTGTAATACAAATGAGTATCTACAAGTACTGATAGCAAATGACACTACACATATATTAAAATTAATTTCAATAGTAAGTCCACATTTTCAATAAATAAGACTTTTAAGAATTTTTTATTCAAAATATAGAATCTATCACATTTAATTTTTTGTTCTATTCCTCAAAAACGTTAGTACAAATTTTTATTTTTTCCATAAATAAAATCGTCTTAAAAAAAGGTATTTAATTCTTGCAATATTCCTCAAGTTAAGAAAATAAAATTACTAAAAGTTACACTGTAGATATTACTACACGAAAGTAATAATTTATATGGTAATGTCATATAAGAACTAACCTTTTTTATGGTAGATATTTAATCTGAAACCTTGTAATCCAGATTTCAGCTCTATTTATTTAATTTTAAAAATTAAAACGAAGTCTCTTTGTTCAATTGAAAAATATATTTTATGTAATATAATGTTTTCCATACAAATATATATTTTTATAATACCTTAAAACACTCTCCTGTCATTGACATTAATCAACTTTCTTAAGATAAAAAGGGTTGAAATATGTAAACCTATTTCCTATAAAACGAAGATACCTGTGCAAAATCTACGTTGTGATTCTCTTTGTAGCATAATGATATTTTCCAAATGAAAACATTTAGTACCGATCCTTTCATTGTATACTATAATTACATATAAGTAGTAGTTAAGTCTAACAAGTAGTTAAAAGTAGATAATAACATAATACTACTACTATAATAGTATAATATAATAGAAATAGATAAATAGAATAATAGATACTACTATATACTATTTCTACTATAAATATAAATAGTATAGCAGATACTACTATAAGTTAATAGTAGTAACAAATAGTTCAAGTTACTTTTAAATAACAACGGAACTCCTGTAATAGTTTAAAATTCCTTAATCTTATAAATAAAACAAAAAATATGAGATAAAAAATTACAAAATATAAGAAAATAAAATTTAATGTTTATTAATATATGAAAAATCGAAGAAAAATTTATGTGGAAAAATATGAATATTATTTATTATGAATTTACGAATTACTAATGATAACTCTCTAATTTGTAAAGAATTCCCAGTCATAAATTTAAAGTATTAAAATTATGATTTTTTTTTTTCACATCGTATTTTTATGAGGCCATATTTTACTTTTTTTCGTTTTATTGTAATCTTATGCACAATTCAAAAATTTAATTCAATTTCAAAATCAAAATTTTGATTTTTTTCGTAAGGTATTTATGAGGTCATATTTTCCTTTTTTTTGTAATCCAAAGCGCGAATTCAAAAATTTAATTCAATTTAAAAATCCAAATTCCAATTTTTTCGCAACGTATTTATGAGGTCATATTTTACTTTTTTCGTTTTATTGCAATCCAATGAGCGAATTCAAAATCTAATATTCCGTAATAATCTAGAAAGATCTGTTTGAATATTTATCAAATGATTTCTAAGCTATTATTCGTTGATAATCGATGACATTAAAATGTTTGCAGTACGAAATTAAAAAATTTTAATTAATTGTACTTAAAATTCATTGCTTGCAATTTCTCATACTACAATTTTGAGTATTTATTTGAATTCTAAAGCACACAATATGGTAAGCACATTTCATAATATGTTAAGATAAAATCCAACAAATTACTTTACTATAATATTGAAAGAAGACAAAAGTTAGAAAGAGTAAGGGGATTCACAATTCTTCCTTGAGGGTAAGAAGGGAAGGAGACAAAATGAAGAAGTTCAATATGAGCTATAGAAGATTTAGTTTTTTAAACGTAGTATTGAAATCTAGTTGTATTTCTCATCAGTACTTTCATTATAAACATATTTTTTTTCTACTAAAAAAAAATTATTATACATACTTGTAGTGTTGTCAGAAGTTCTTATTACTTCTGAGCATTGCAAATGGGATTATATTTATCATTTTTATAAACTATAAATAACGACGAAATAAAAATGTTTGAATTTCAAGATTATTGAAAAATTTCTAAAATTATTAAAATCTTTTTTTATTATGCATATAGCAATTATTATAAAATTTTAAAATAATATAAATTATTGCATTTTCGATTTTTGTAAGAAATTTGATGCTTGTTATTACGCATAAATTCTAATAAAGTATGCTTTTAAAATATGTTAACTTAAGTTTATGTTTTTATTGCATATTTTTTTATCAAATATATTCAGATGCATTTAAAAATATTTATATAAATATCTCTAAAATAAAATATAAAAATATTATGAATATGTATATATATATATATAAATATTATTAAAATTTATATATATATATCTATATTTATTTATATTATTATTATTATTATTTTTATATATTTATTTATATCTTACTCCTTCTTACTTTTGTCTTCTTATATTATAGTAAAATAATTTGTTGGATTTTATCTTACCATATTGTGAAATGTGCTTACCATATTGTGTGCTTTTGAATTCAAATAAATATTCAAAATTATATTATAAGAAACTGCAAGCAATGAATTTTAAGCACAATTAATATTTTATATATAAATATTTATAAATAATTTTAAAATATTTTATAAATATCTCTAAATTCTTTTTCTATAAAAAATATAAGTAATTATATTTCAAAAAAAAATAATTTGACAAAATGGTTCTGATACACTATCAATAATAATAAACGAATTTAATTATAAAAAATACCTTTAAAAATGCAGTGTTAATGCAGCCATAAGTACAATAGTTTATTAATAATATTGGTTTAAAATATTTTTTTGAAAAAAATGATTTTCATATCACATTTTTTTTCCAAAAAAATTAATTTAAAAAAATAGCTAAATTAATTTTAAAATTAAAATAAATTAAGTTAAAAATCGAAATTTATTGATAGATTAAAAATTTAACATATATTTGTTTATTAGTAAGGTTTCCAATAACACTTTCATGTAAACCATAAATTAATGATAAAAAACTTCGAAGTAATGCACTATCTCTATCCAATAAATTAGCAGCAAAATCTCACTAAGTAATAAACAAGAAAAATAAAGCCCATGATTTTATTAAAATTTCTGAAAAGTGCATTTCATTTATTTTCATTTCTCAAACCATTTGCTAATTTTTATATATTTTAATTATTTAATTTAATTCAAATACTTATAACTCTTAAAGTTAATTTTTTTTTTGTTTTTAACCTAATAATTATAAATATTCATATTTAAAAAAAGTCCTTAAACAACAATAATACTACGATATTAACATTGACGAAATTTTCTAATTTTTATTTATTATTTTTATTTTAATTATTAGTTTTATATTGGTAATTTTTATTAATTTCAGTATATTTTTAAACAATACAAGAACGTTATACAGGATATATATATAGATTGATAGATTACTAGTTAGAGAAAAAAATAAATGTAGAATATCAAATTATTCATAATAAGTTATACTAAAAATGTATTGTTTTATAAATAAATGAGCAATTCAAAGTGAGAACTCATTTTATTAATTTAGATTTTTAACAGTTCCAAGGTTTTCCTGCAAGTTTACTTAATCAAATAAAAAAAGATGAAATAGTATTATAATTTCAACATCAAAGTTCTAATTATCGTTAAAAATGTGTAGTACCATGTAATTGATTAGACAGTAAAGCTCTCTTCTTTACCAAGATTGTTTGAGTTAAGAGGTTCATTATAAACAAACTTAGAATGAAGAGAAATGAAAATTTTTCCAATGACAATGTGTTTTCATTTTTAATTAGCATGCATAATTTAGAATACATTAGCAACAGATACTGAATGCATAACTAAAAAGGAGCAAATTAGGATCTTACCATATGTTCAATAACAGTCCAAGTTGCTTTAAACTCTTATTGGAGCATAACGCATTAGGATAATCTTAATCGTATGATGAAAGCATTTTATTTTGCTTTTTATTTCAATTTCATCTCTTGTAATGATGGAACTATATGTAGTGCTGCCATCTATTGGAAATTAATCAAACTACATCAAATTTTCTTTCTTAATTTTCACTTTTCTTTGTCAGTACTTTTTTTTCAATTTATTCTTCTTAATTTTGCACTTTATTTTTTTTTAATTTAGGAAGAAATTTAGTTAAAAAAATTAAAGAATTTAACAATATCTGTGAATAACAATAGTCATATTTTTTATTTAATTTACCTGGTTAAAAAAATAAAAATAAAGGAGTTTTAAGTTCCAAAATTTTTATCGAATATATTTTCATAAGTATTTAAAAATATTTTTTAGACATGTCTTCTGTAAATTTAGTAAAATATTCTATTTTTTCTAAATACGTTCATATATATTCTGTTTTTTTTTTTAAATATACATAATTATACTTATAAAAAGCATTTGACAAAATAGATTGGATGCATTAAGAAAATATTAATAATAAATTTAATTATCCAAATATTGCTTTAATAACTTTTAAATTCACTTGATTACAAATAATTAATATTTTTTTTTAAATTCAATGAATTTATTAGTTTATTTTTTTAAGATATGAAAAACATTTAGGAAATATAATTTTATTAAATATAATTTTCTAAATTATATTTAAATTTACTTTCTGAAAAAAATTTACTACATCTAAAGTAACAATTTATCTATAGTTTCAGTCATACATTCGTACAAATATTTATTTGGTTAATAGAATAACATTTCCATTTATTTACATTTTCCATATTATTTTAGCATTTTTAAAAGAGGGAAATGCAATGTTAAAATTTGTTAATTTATTTTGTTTATTTATGAACTTTTAATTATGGAGAGGATACATTATTAATTATTTAATTATTTATTCTCTTCTTAAATAAAATTTCACGAATCTCTTTCAAATATGTTTAAAATACTATCATTTGTTCATCTATAGTTAATTTAAATTAATTTTAAACATAAACAATAAATAAACTCATTCGTGTAGGCAACAAATAATTAATAAACATAAACAAAGTATGAATTTTTTTTTCATTTTTATTAATTATTTATATTTGCTCAGGTACATTAACATATACAGAAAATTTACTATTATATTTTAACTAGAAAATGATGCTAATATTATATATATTTTAAATAATGTTAAAACATCAACAACGTATTAAAACAAATCATTTTATTTATATAAAATTATAAGCCTAATTTATTGTGCTATATACTGTACATTGTACTTATTAGCAATGAAACATGTAATACATCAACAAAAGGAATTACCTTGTTACATTATAATGCACAAAAAGAAAAATAAATGTAACTTTTTATATTTATTTTTCACTGTGGAACTTGTATTTAAACCACATAAATGTATGAAAAGTACAACAACTTTTTGATGTATAAGTGCGAGCAAAAAAAAATTTCCTTTCCAAATTTTTTAAACAAGAAATGCAATTATTTTAGTATTTTGGAAAAATCCCAAACTCTTTAAAACGAATAAAGGTAACGTTAAATGTCAAAGATTTAGGGTAAAATTTGTGTTTTCAAAGCTTGTTTCCACAAGCAATGTTAATTTGAGAAGCACTTAAACACCTAATTTCTTGGCACTTGTAAGGTTACTGGATGGATTTTTCACCGTCCCCCATTAAGGATCAAATAATTGCCATTAAGTACTTCTGTCTTCTAGAATACAATTACAAAGAGCTTTTTAAGCTAAATTGCTTCAAACTGTCAGTCAATTATCCTGAACTCTAATGCATAGGAAATATTAAGCTCAAATGGCCAAACCAGAAATCTACCAATGGTATTCGATTACATTGTTCTTTAGACTGTAAGTTTCAGTTCTGATTTTGGTTGTTTATTTTGTTTAGATTTTATAGAAGATTAACTTGAATCTTTACGTTAAATGTCATTCTACGAAAAACAAACGAGTGAAATAATGATTGACAATTCTGACATAGCAATACGTTATACGTTATACAATGGTATTCGATTACATTGTTCTTAAGACTAAGTTTTTGTTGTGATTTTGGTTGTTTATTTTGTTTAGATTTTAGAGAAGATTAACGTGAACCTTTACTTTGAACACGTCATTCTACTGAAAAACAAACGAGCACAATAATTATTTACAATTCTGAGATTGAAATAAATTATTCATTTCATGTAAAAAAATATAAAAATGACTTCCAATATGTTTTAAAATCGAAAGCATTAATTAAGCACTGAAAAAAATAAGGATTTGAAACAATCACACAATATTCCAAATGATAAAATACTGCTACTAATACTAATTTTGAAAAGTTCTTATTAAAAAAAAACAAATTATCTTATAAATTAAAATAAATAAAAGAAAAATTTAGGAGGTATTAAGTTTCTATAAAATCGTTTTGATAAGTTTCTATAAGCAATTTTTCCTTTCAACAATTCTAGAAAATTTTAAATTTTAAGTAACTTTTTAATGTTTACCTTTTTAATGTTTGTACAAAGAAAAAAAAACTTTTTAGCTTTCATGTAGGTTTCTTTTTATTTGAATATAAGTGAGTATTTGAATTTCTTCTTAATAAAAAGAACTTATTGGATCATGAATTAAAAAACATAAAAAAATTCTGATTTAAACCTTTGTAATCTACTTGAATCTCTTACATACAAATAGTACCTCAGCTTAAAATTAAAAATAATATTAATAATAATTTATCATAGTGTAACAACAAACAACCACCCCATACTATTAATCTAATCAAACAAAGAGAACAATGCAACTTTTATTTGCCTGTCAGTGTGGATTATAATGCCTTTACTGTTATTTATAGAAATAATTATAGATAGAAATTATATCTACGATTTATAAGAAGGATAATCTTAGAAAAAACGTTATTAAAATACATTTTTCATAGAAAATCTTTTAAAAAAATTATGTCTTAAGCTTCTGTTTTCTTTCTGTTATGTTTTAAACCTCTGGTCTTAAGCTTAAGTTAAAAATTCTGTAATGTCAGGCATTTAACATCGTGGTCATTCAAGATTGACACAACTGATACGGCAGTAAGTAAACAGACATAATATTATGTGCATATAAAAGATTCACTGTAATCCAGGATGTGCTAAGGATAGGGCAAAGGCGGCTATTATATTAAAGTAGATGAGAAATGTATTCCTTATATCTTGCCAAGTGTAAGTGGCTCCCATTTGTATTACATATAAGGGAAAACTGGTGTAAGTAAACAGACTGACTAACTATGATTTTCATTTGTGTTGATAGCCGTCAAAAATTAGCGTGGGGATCTCGTTTTCCGCTAATGTTTGCGACTAAGTCCCTTTATTGGAATTTTCCAGATTAACTAATCTTCATTTGTGTATCAAATGGAAGAAAATAAAAACAAAAATCGTTATGAAACTTGACTATTGATGAACGACAATCAAGTACTTTGAAAGCTGTGATTGCAGAGTAGATAGACAATGCATTTGAATCTGCTTCAACAAGTTAGCCTCACTAACGATAACCTGTACTGCCTTACTAATCAACTGCGTTAAAAAAATTTCAGCTTGTAGTAAAATACTTTATTTACTAGTTTTAATTAGAAAGGCAATATCAATAAAATGTTTAAACATTAACACCGATAAGGTATAGATGTATTTGAATTTTACTGTACAAATCTCTACTGTAGTAAATTATTGACTATTGATGAACGACAATCAAGTACTTTGAAAGCTGTGATTGCAGAGTAGATTGACAATGTATTTGAATCTGCTTCAACAAGTTAGCCTCACTAACGATAACCTGTACTGCCTTACTAATCAACTGCGTTAAAAAAATTTCAGCTTGTAGTAAAATACTTTATTTACTAGTTTTAATTAGAAAGCAATATCAATAAAATGTTTAAACATTAACACCGATAAGGTATAGATGTATTTGAATTTTACTGTACAAATCTCTACTGTAGTAAATTATTGACTATTGATGAACGACAAATCAAGTACTTTGAAAGCTGTGATTGCAGAGTAGATTGACAATGTATTTGAATCTGCTTCAACAAGTTAGCCTCACTAACGATAACCTGTACTGCCTTACTAATCAACTGCGTTAAAGAAATTTCAGCTTGTAGTAAAATACTTTATTTACTAGTTTTAATTAGAAAGGCAATATCAATAAAATGTTTAAACATTAACACAGGTAAGGTATAGATGTATTTGAATTTTACTGTACAAATCTCTACTGTAGTAAATTATTGACTATTGATGAACGACAATCAAGTACTTTGAAAGCTGTGATTGCAGAGTAGATAGACAATGTATTTGAATCTGCTTCAACAAGTTAGCCTCACTAACGATAACCTGTACTGCCTTACTAATCAACTGCGTTAAAAAAATTTCAGCCTGTAGTAAAATACTTTATTTACTAGTTTTAATTAGAAAGGCAATATCAATAAAATGTTTAAACATTAACACCGATAAGGTATAGATGTACTTGAATTTTACTGTACAAATCTCTACTGTAGTAAATCACCATGTAGATTAAAAATTATTAACAGAACATTTAAGACAAAGGAGAAAGTCAGATCTCTAAAATAATAGTAATTTGGAATTATGTTTTACAAATTTAATTTCATGTTTTCCATTTCTCCTTTTATCAGAAATTACTAAAATAATATTTAAGGAAGCAAATAATTCATTCATTTAAGGAAACATTGCAGTTGGATTAAATTTTTCGACGTAATAATTTTATTTTATAAACGCAGAAATGGTTTAATAAATACTTTAGATGTATGTAAAGTTAAAATTTGCATTAGAAACTGCTTCATTTATTAATTACTTAATATTAGTATAAATATTTTAGAAGAAATTATACAAAATGATTATAATAATACAAATTATTTAATAATTATGCAAAAATTAATTATACAAATTATTATTCTAGCAAGTAGTTAATAAAGTGGGACTTGACGTGATATTTTAGACAAATATAATTTAAAACTTTTCCTTATTTTTATTCTAGCATTTTTACTACTAGACGTTCAAAAATCCTCAATTATTTAATAAATGTTCTATATATTTGAAATTAGTAGAATGTGTAAATGATGAAACTATGTTTAAATGATTAACAATGTAGTACATAAGAAAATTATATGCACCTGTAACACACACTATAAGCATTAAAAACGATAATAATAAGCCAATCTCGAATTAGGCTATCGAATTGTGATTTTCGAAATTAGCACATTTTTCGAATTGTCCTTTCTTACTTTTCTTCTACTTAGAAAGCTTATATATTTGACAATAATATGAGCATATATTTAGATTTTATAGAAGAATAATCGGAGCTTATTAATACTGATTATCCTCCAATGAAACTCGAACATATTAGCATAAATTCTTTAATTATTTAATGTGAAATCATAGAATCATAGTAGGAAAGAGTTGTGCTTGCTTGTGACTTTAGCAATAGCTTGGTCATACCTTCAAAAGAAATAAGTAAAACATATGCAAATGATTATCTCTGACTCTCTATAAATAACTGTAACTGTATTGATGCGTAAAACGCCACATAATAACAAGCGAACATGACAACTTCACTTTTTCAACTGAATCTCAATTCTAACAACAGTATTACGACGACAGCATTTATGTGTGGTGTCATCATCATAGTAACAGATATTACAACTATTGTTTTATGATTGTCATTCAAGTTTGTCATTGGCATAGTAATCTGAAACATAACAAATTCTAAATATTTTTTTTATAAATAAAAATAAAGAGCATTTGATAATATTTTACAAAAATTTAAAATAAATTTGTTTGCTTATTTTGAAATTAATATTTTCATTCGAATGAAAATTTTATAGATGAAAATCTTTTTCAAACACAATTTTTCTATAAAAGAAGCATTTGCATTAAATTTTCTTTCTAAAATCCATATCTTTATGAACAAAATACAACCGTGGGCCAACGGCCGTACCATGCTGAATATACCGGTTCTCGTTAGATCACCGAAGTCAAGCATCATTGGGCGCGGTCAGTACTTGGGTGGGTGACCACCTGGGAACACTGCGTGCCGTTGGCAAATTTGGGACCTGAATGTCCGAGTGTCTAGCGCTCTGGCGGTCGGTGCCACAGGTTTCGGGTTCGAAATGGATGTTTGTAGTGGTTCGGAATCCACTTTAAGCCGTAGGTCCCGGTCTTCTATGACTGTAAGAGCGTCACGGAGCAAAAGTCAGGCTTCTACCTACGGGTGCTCCATCACAACAGAAGCTGCTTCCTTCCCCTTCAATCATGAGTCCATATGGGCTCGTGGGCTTGGCCAGCCAAGTGGGATAAGAAACTACAACAACAACAAACAACAAAATACAATGCATTCTTAAACCTAATTTAAAATTTCCCAGTAATATTTTAAAATATAAGGTATGAATGCATTGCACATTATACACTTAAAATTATTTCATTTATTAAATTTTAATAAACAGTTTGTCTGACATTAATTCAAATTATGTGTGCCAGTAACACCCACTATAAGTATTAAAGCAAGTAATATAAAAAAAAAAAAATTTTAAAGTTAATTCCCACTTTTTTTCACTATATTGCAGAAAGTCCTTTATAAATAATTTTCATTCATTTTTTTAAGTTAGAAAAAATTCTCTCTCCTAACACACAATTTCTTTCTTTCACATACACACTTTCCATCTCTCTCACTAATTTATGCACATGTTTCATTTAACATTTTGTTCCCTCCTTGACTCAGACTAAAACACAGAACGAAAAAAGAATTTGAAAAAGAAATTTGTTTCACGCGATATACACACTTAGCAGCTGACAGTATTTATTCTTAAATTTATATCCTTATAAATATCTTATATAAGAGAAATTTTTTCTCCCATATAAAATTAAAATTAATTAATTAAATTTAATTAATGAATTGATATTTGAAAAAACAGTATTAACATCAAGTGTCATCCACTATAAGTTTAAAAAAAATGTATTTGAACTTGAGTGGAGGAATAAAAAGTATTTTATTGCCAATTGAAAATTTGAACGAGATATATAAATATATATGGGGAGAGTGTGAACTAATAGTAGGAAATGAAACAAAGATAATATAGAACCAACCTCGAACTAGGCTTTCGAATTGTGATTTTCGAATTTCGAAATCAGCACATTTTTCGAATTGTCCTTTCTTACTTTTCTTCTAGAAATAATTTCTGAATTTCTGAAAATTCTAGAAATAATACCTATAAAAGTATAATTAAGACTCCTATTAAATAAATTAAAATAATTTGTTAATTATATTCCTTAAAAATCCTTTTTTTAAAAAAAAAGTTTTAATAAATTATAAAACTGTTTTGTTTAAAATTATTCTAAATTAAAGAAAATTCTTAACATTTTAAAAAGATGAAAAAGATAGTAGAAATAAAGTGAAAAAAAAATACAAGTGTTATTTCCTTGTATTATTGAAGTCTCGTGCTGCCATCTATATTTTGCCCAACGCAGAATAGTAGTACCTGCAAACTAATAATCTTTCAAAATATATTTTAACTCAGAGTGTAATTAATTTTATTTAACCAATTCTTCCAACAAAATCTTGAATCTATTTATTTAAAAATTTCAATTTTTTATATTTTTATATAGTTTAATTAAAACAGTAACCTATGCTTTTTTAATAAATAATAAGTCCAATATATTTTCTGAGGATTATTTCTTGTCTCAATGCAAGTGGTGCTGCCATCTATTTTTCATTATTGAGATACACAATAAAAATTAAACTTGGCTAAGATACATAGCTCTTTTTTTATGATAATATAACAATAATATGTAAGTATGTATATTAAGTATAATAAAACTTTCTTTCCATAAACTTTTTTCCTTATAATTTCTTTTTCATAATTTAAATTTAATAAATAAGTATTTAAGTATAATATAAGTATTTAATAATATAATTAATATGTTAAAACTAACATCAATAAAAATAGTTTTAAATCAGTTTTTTAAACTGATTTAAATTTATTTACTGTAAATTATTTAAACACTGATTGAATCCAAAGGATAAAAATTATTTTTAATATTATCTTAATATACTATACAATTAATTAAACTATTTTTAACATCTTTGCAATTTTTATCATTGTGTGTGTTAGTTCTTTGCTCTAAAATCATTCAATCTTAATATATCATAATTATCATTATCAATTAAAATGATATCATTCTTGCAATTTAATGTTTTTATGCATGTCTATTTTAATTTTTGCAACAAGATATTACGAAAATTATTTTTTTTCAATCATATCCTCCTTTTTATCATTTATCATTTTTTTAAAGAAGTATATATAATTTAAGGATTATAAAAAAGAAATGAATAAATTAGCACATTTTTAATTTTATTTTCCTCTCTCTTTATATAAAATATTTGGATATTTAAATCTAGCATTTAGAAAGTTTAATTCTTTTAAAAATAGCTTTAAATTCTATTTCAGTAACACGATACATAAAGATTTATTTAAACTCCTATAAATATTGAAGTTATTTAAATAATTTGATTTGATATGAAAAATAATAATGAAAATATAGAGGAAAAATACTGCGATATTATTTTGTTATTATAACATTATTAAATGTGTCATAATAATTATTATTTGATTGTCTAGGACAAATCTTTTGGGGTTATTTTTCTAATAGCATTTTAATTAATAAAATAAATTTCATGCAGATCTTGAATTATTTTTAAAAAAAAATCTTTTGTTGTCATAAGTGCAATAAAAAAGTCAATGATATTCTTCATACAAACATACTGATGCATCTATATTTTTGGTATGATATTGATATACTGATTCATTCCTGTAATATTAATATACTGAGAAACATATAAAACACAATTTAAAAAAATAAAGAACCATTTTCAATACTTTTTTTTTTGTTGTTGTTGTTTTGCTAAATAACAGAAAAATTATTTTTACACTAAAATTTATTTTTTAAACTTAAATTATTATCTACTAATTATAAAGAATTTATATTAAATATTCCTCATACAAACAAAAATTATTATTATTATTATTCAGGACATTTCATTCTAAAAATAATCAAATTATAATATATATGACTTAAAAGTAACTGTTGATATAATTTTAGTAATTTTGTTCTTGATTATTTGTTAAAAGTGTGAGTGAGAGTAATTTTGCATCATTATCGTAGTTTGCTGCAAAATCATATTGATGTAATTTTTTATTCATCTTTATGCTTGATAAAAAATTCCTTTTTTAATTATTTGGTGTCAACATCAGGTAAAAATTTATTTCAACTACAATACAAAGACATTTAAAATTTAACTCGTGTCGCCATCTATCGATATTATTAAACAGAAACAGAAGAATTATTAATTACTCTCTCTCTCTTTCATATTCATGTAGAATCTATATAATATTTTACAGTAATTAAAATTATTTTATTAATGTATTGTGGATTCGAATCTGTTCAAGATGTTTTATCAAGATAAATTCAATTAAGGACACATTTTCTTTTAAATTCCATTTTCTATTCAATTCAAAATTTACAATTTATTTAAACGAATTCCATTCATATTTCATTTAAAAACCTTAAAAAAGTTAAAGATTGTTAAGACGTTATTCACATAGAAAATATTTTTTTATTATATTAAATTAATAATATAAAGATCGTTAAGGAGATTTAAATAAATTATTTCTAGTAATTATTACACTTTAGAAATCCCAAATAAAATTTGTCT
Source organism: Caerostris darwini (assembly GCA_021605075.1). NCBI lineage: Eukaryota > Metazoa > Arthropoda > Arachnida > Araneae > Araneidae > Caerostris > Caerostris darwini. Next base: position 18,989 of record BPLQ01000812.1, on the reverse strand, counting down.
ACTGTCTGTAAATATTGAATAATATTAAACTCATTATTACTTATAAACTGAACAAATATTTAACTAAAAAAATATTAAAAATAAAAATATTAATTATATTATATTAAAAAAATTATTTTTTAATTTTTTTAATTTCGATTTTTTATTACTGCGTAAAAAATTATTAATTATTTTTTTTAGAAGGACAGTTGCCATTTTTTTAATGACCCTTTTTTTTCATTTTAGTTATTTTTTAGTTATTTCGAGAAATATTTTTAACAACCATTTTTTTAAAACTATTTCCAGTAAAAACTTATCAATATTTAAATCTCTAGTCAATTTATAGTTAGATAATTTTTACGTTAAAGCAATGTCATATGACAATGCTGGAAAAATATTTTTTTGATGCTTTGATTTTATTATTATTATAGCTGAGTCTGCATATAGAAGGAGATGAAAATCAACTAGTTTTTTTTTTTTACTGAATTATTTATCATCTTTCCTCCTTTACGAAATGTTCTAAATATAGAAAAAAAATATAACATTATCAGTGTTTTATAATTTTTTTGTAATAAGGAAAGTTTAATTTTTTTGTTCACAACTTTAAAAAAAAAAAAATTGTGATTAAATACTTAAGAATTAATTAACTTAATTGTTGAGAATTTAATTAAAGTTCTTTATTTTTTTATTTTTTGTACTAACTTATTTTCTTTGAATTTTAACACTATTATATTAATTCATTAAATATATAAGAACGAACTAAGAACTAAATTTATTATAAAAATTATGTAAAGAAATTCTTATCAAAATTATTTAAACATATATTCAATAAAAAATATTAAAACTTGTTTCGAAAAGTAAATGTTTAACGTTAACAAATGTGAATGTTTTTTTTTTTTAACGAGAACAAAGGAAAATAAAATTAATGGATATTTTTCTGAAACTTGATTTATTTTTCTGAATAAATGTTGAGGGATAACAATTATGATTAAAAGTGATGATATTAAACGATATTAAAAATATTAAATTTGCATTACAATGATTACAATGGTATTAAAAATATTAAATTTGCATTAATTTGTATTTTAAAATATCCGCAATAGATGGCGCTGTTGATGAATTAGGTACTGAAAAAAAAAAAAATAAATAAATAAACCAAACAAATAAACTAGAACACGTAAAGAGAATAAAATTTGATTGCTTTCACAAATTACTATGTTTATATATTTATTTTCAACCATCAAATGTTTTTTTTTTCCCACATGATAAACCTCATAATATTGTTGATTTGCTATGAGTAGGATTGTCGAGATAATATTAAATGTTTTATAAGCAATAGGACACGCAAACGATTCAATATCTAATATTATTAAATAATTTATTGAGATTAAATTTGTTTTTTTATTTAGAAATAAAAAAGATATAGTGCTTATAATTAAACAATATAATGGCGTTAATAATATAATACAATTTGTTTTGTACAATTTTCATTTCCTTATTTTGAATGAAACTCAATATAACTCAATTCTTAATTTGATGTAAAGCGTAAAAGATGAGAATCGTTGAAATAAATTAATATAATTTTTAAATGACATTATATAATTTAAATTCATTATATAATTTTAATTATATAATTTTTAAATGACATTTTTAATTATAAGACATAAATTACATTTTTAAAATTATTTATTTCTGAGATCTTTGCCTTTTATTATAATAACATATCAATTAATTCAAATGTAGACATTTTTTCTTTTCTTAAAAAATAATTTCTTTAATCTTCCTTTTATTGAAGTTAGGATGATCCACTTATTAAAATAAAATATAATAGCAAAAATATGATGCTTTCGACGAAATAGAATAGATTTGAATAAAGTGTACTGGAGGTATTTTAAAGGGAGATGTGGGATTAGGACGACAATTTAATTACCTGTAATTAAAAAAAAAGTTTAGTCAAATTTTCACTGAATAAATTTTAAAAAGAAACCTTTTACATTCTGATATTTACGTGTTTAACTATCAAATTCCCACAGGAAGATAATAAAAACGTTTATTAATCTTTATATAAAAATATGTGGATGCATTATATTTGCCTCATTATGAATTAATGAATCTAATAATGTATGTATTGCAATTTTGTGGTAAAACGGTAAATGCTGTTTACTACCAGATTAGAAAACTTAGTTTTCCAGCGCTCCAAAGAGACATTTTTCAAAATTTCAATTTCTTTTTTCTGTGTTATATTATGTGAATGCGGTGCTATGTGGATGCGGTGCTTTGTTCAGTTGGCCTTTCCGCTTACCAAATGTTCACATTTTTCATTGATTTTGAAGAAGACTTTATATAATCTTTGATGAAAAATAAAAAAATCAAGTTTTAATTATTTTTGGAACAAAATATTTAAAGTTGTTCATTGCCAATGCCTTACAGTTAAAAAATGGTCTTGCACTTATTATACTTTTTTCTTCTACTAATATTGCTATCTATTTTTTATTTGAGCAAAGACAAAAATGGTGTCATTTAAGTAGTACCTGGGGAGAAGCATCCCATTACCTCCAGTTACAAAATTAATAGAGTAAGTTTCAAAACCAATGAATAGTTGCAAAAACTTTTGAAAGAGAGATTTAATTCAGAAGAGAGTAGATTGCCCATTTCTTAAATAAATAATCTCTCAATTTTATTACAGATATCAAGAAATAAACTGCAAATATTTGCAGTTGTTTGTTTTGTTCCTCAATTCAGTGAATTTTGACGAAAATATTTGCTACTGTTACTTCAGCGACAGAATGTTGTAAATGCAATTATCAGAAAATAGACTGAAAAATTGCAAATATTTGTAGTTGTTTGTTTATTATTGTTCTTCAATCTAGTGAGTTTTGATTAATATATTTGCTACTTTATTGATAGAGGCAAATGCAATTATCCGTGGTGAACCACGGGGTTGCTACATTGTAGCATTTCATTGTAATTTAGAAAGCACATACCCAAAAGTGGCATCACAGATTTGTAACCTCCTTCCCATTAATTAGATCCCAATGGAATGTAAAATGCGCATAAATGAATAGCATGTGGTCATAAAATATGCATAGTATTGCATTTGAATTTCCACATACGTGCATGTATAAAATATGCATAGTATTTCATTTGAATTTCCACTTATTGCATGTATAAAATATGCATAGTATTGCATTTGAATTTCCGCATATGTGCATATATAAAATATTCATATTATTGCATTTGAATTTCCACATACGTGCATAGATAAAATGTACATAGTATAGCATTTGAATTTCCACATATGTGCATACATAAAATATGCATAGTATTACATTTAAATTTCCACATAATTGCATAGATAAAATATGCATAGTATTGCATTTAAATTTCCACATATTTGCATAGATAAAATATGTATAGTACTGCATTTGTATTGAAATATGCATTCGGCCATAAAATATGCATAGCATTGCATTTGTATTGAAATATGCATTCGGCCATAAAATATGCATAGTATTGCATTTGTATTGAAATATGCATTCGGCCATAAAATATGCATAGTATTGCATTTGTATTGAAATATGCATTCGGCCATAAAATATGCATTTTATCAGAAATCTTATATTTCTACCTATCAACTTCGTGGCTTTAATTTTTATATGAATTACATTTAGATTCAAAAATAAAATCCCAACACCAGAAAGGAATTACACCGAATAGCTAAAAAATGTAGAATATTTATTCCACTGAAATGTAAAGTGATTAAAATTTGAAAAATGTACTTGAAACGACCTTAAAATGGGATGACTTGACTTCTCAACAATCTATGTAATCTTCACATTGCTGAACCCAGGAATGAATATGTACATTCCCCCAAACGTGCAAGTGTAACATTTTTAATACAAACAAGTAGTAAAACGTAGAACACGTTTTCACCTTAGCAGCAAAGAAGTTCAGTGGGGTAAAAATTTTTACAAATCCTTGCTTTAATATATGTTTTGTAACTTTTAAAACGTGTTAATCGTTAATGATATTAAAGTTAATTTTTTAATTTAATTTTTTAATTAATTATTTGTTTAATTGTTTTTCATTCAAATTCAAATTTAGAGACTTTTTAATGTATATTTTTTAAGTCCATATTCAATATTACTTCAGAAAATATACTATTTAATTTTTTACATACATTCTTAAAATAAAAACATTTGATGTGGAATTATAGACAAAAGTTCTTATTTACGTTAGCGCGTTTTTTTGTAGCATTGCATAAATTATAGAAAAATCAGCTGGAATTTAAAATTTTCTTGGATTGATTATTATATGGCTTTTTAAAATATTCAATAAAAAAGGTATTTCATTTTTCTTTAAAACTATCTGTTTAAAAAATTTAGTATTTTAAATAATCAACAATTACGAAATTTAAAAATTTAGAAGTTTATATATTTTCAACACTTAGTTTAATTTCATAGCATTAAAATATGCTATGTTTAAAGATGATAATAGATCCTCTATATTTAAAAGAAATATTTTCTAAAAAAATTTCAATTTTAATCATATTTCGTTTTTAAAATAAAATATGATTAAAAAAAGAAATTTTTACTGTATATCCTTAAGACCATATTCAATATTACTTTAGGAAATATATTATTTAGTTTTTAAACACGTCTCTTAAAATAAAAATATGTGATGTGAAAATATAGACTAATATTCTTATTTACATTAGTGCTTTTTTGTATAGCATTGCATAAAATATAGAAAAATCATCTACTAGAATTTAAAATTTGATTGAATTGATTAATTATATGGCTTTTTAAAATAAATAATAAAAAAGGTATTTCATTTTTCTTTAAAACTAAACTGTTTAAAAAATTTAGTATTTTAAATAATCAACAATTACGAAATTTAATCGTCAGTAATTTAAAAATTTAGAAGTTTATATATTTTCAACACTTAGTTTAATTTCATAGCATTAAAATATGCTATGTTTAAAGATGATAATAGATTCTCTATATTTAAAAGAAATCATTTTCTAAAAAAATTTCAATTTTAATCATATTTCGTTTTTAAAATAAAATATGATTAAAAAAAGAAATTTTTAGTGTATATTCTTAAGACCATATTCAATATTACTTTAGGAAATATATTATTTAGTTTTTTAAACACATTTCTTAGAATAAAAACATGTGATGTGAAAATATAGACTAATATTCTTATTTAAGTTAGTACTTTTTTGTATAGCATTGCATAAAATATAGAAAAATCATCTACTAGAATTTAAAATTTGATTGAATTGATTAATTATGTGGCTTTTTAAAATAAATAATAAAAAAGGTATTTCATTTTTCTTTAAAACTAAACTGTTTAAAAAATTTAGTATTTTAAATAATCAACAATTACGAAATTTAAAAATTTAGAAGTTTATATATTTTCAACACTTAGTTTAATTTCATAGCATTAAAATATGCTATGTTTAAAGATGATAATAGATCCTCTATATTTAAAAGAAACCATTTTCTAAAAGAATTTCAATTTTAATCATATTTCGTTTTTAAAATAAAATATGATTAAAAAAAGAAATTTTTAGTGTATATTCTTAAGACCATATTCAATATTACTTTAGGAAATATATTATTTAGTTTTTTAAACACGTCTCTTAAAATAAAAACGTGTGATGTGAAAATATAGACTAATATTCTTATTTAAGTTAGTGCTTTTTCGTATGGCATAGCATAAAATATAGAAAAATCATCTACTAGAATTTAAAATTTGATTGAATTGTGTTAAATTTAGGTGGTTTTTTAAAATAAATTATGCGGTAATTATTAATTATGTGGCTTTTTAAAATAAATAATAAAAAAGGCATTTCATTTTTCTTTGAAACTAAACTGTTTAAAAAATTCTGTATTTTAAATAATCAACAATTACGAAATTTGAACTTAAAAATATCATAAATTTTCGACATTTTGTTTAATTTCATACCATTAAATTTTGCTAAGTTTAAAGATAATAGTAGATCTTCTGTACTTAAAGGGAATTATTTTTTTTAAAAATGTTCAATTTTATCATATATTTTAAAAATGAAATATTAAAAAGGAAACTTTTTAGTGTATATTTTTTATGTCCATATTACTACAGGAAATATAACATTTAATATTTTTAAACACATATCTTAAAATAAAGACATATGATGTGGAAATATAGACAATCTTATTTATACTAGTCCTTTTTCGTATAACACTGCCAAAAATAAAAAATAAAATCATCTGGAATTTAAAATGTTCTTGAATTGATTATTGTGTGGCTTTTTAAAATAAATAAGAAAAAAGGTATTTAATTTTTCTTTAAAATTATCTATTTAAAAAATTCACTATTTTAAATAATCAACAATTACAAAATTTGAACTTCGGTAATTTAAAAATATTAGAAATTTTCGACATATTGTTTAATTTCATAGCATTAAAATACATGTTTAAAGATAATAATATATCTATATTTAAAGGGAATTATTTTCTAAAAATTTTTTAATTTTAATCATGTTTTATATTAAAAATGAAGTATAATTAAAAGAAAACATTTTAGTGTATAATTTTTATGTCCATTTTCAATATTACTTCAGGAAATATAATATTTAGTTTTTTAAAAATATATTTTAAAATAAAAAACTTATGATGTGGAAATATAGATCAAAATTATTATTTATGTTAGCGCTTTTTTTGTAGCATTGCATAAAGCATAGAAAAATCATGGAGTATTTCTTGAATGATTATTATGTAGTTTTTTAAAAAAAAAAAAATTAATAAATAGCTATTTTCTTTAAAACTAACTGTTTAAAAATTCACAGGTACTTACGTATTAACGGTACCTTGGCGACAGACTTGGCGGTTTTTAAATGTCGCCAATCTTTATTATTTGGAATAAAAATATTTTGAAAGCGTTTTGATTTTAAATGAAGTGTTTCATATATATTTTATTATTTGGAACAAAAATTTTAAGTGTAGATTAGCGCCAAATCTGTAGCTGCGGTTGGCGCGTGTGCTCTTTATTGGCGCAGCTGTCGCCAAGGTACCGTTAATACGTAAGTACCAATTCACAATTTTAAATAATCAATAATTACGGAATTTAAACGTCAGTAATTTAAAAATATTAAAAATGTATACATTTTCGATATTTAGTTTAATTTCATAGCATTAAAATATATTATGTGTAAAGACAGTAACAGAGCATGTGTAGCAATAACAGTTACTTTTAAAAAAAATTTTAAATTTTAATCTTATCTTATTTTAAAAATCATACACAATCTTTTTTTTTTTTTTTTTTTTTTTTTTTTTAATTTCTACCATGAAAGAATGTGCCGCCATCTGTTAATAGAAATAAATACATCGAACTAAAACCGTAAGTGAAAAATACACGTAGAATGTGCTTACAAAAAATAATATTATTCTGTACACTAAACTCAATATAATCTCCATGTACGTATTGAGGAATTAAAAGTTCAATATTAATTCTTGTGAATTAAAAGTAGGAAATTAACTTTGATTAATTATTCTGTTTTTATTCTTACAAAATATTATAAGATAATTTAAATAATTTTATAAACAATTGAGAAATAAATAAATATAATAAAGTGCAAGCAAAAAATATGCATAACAATATTTATGAAAATGTTTTTATTTACGTGATTGTTTTAGATTTATTTTAGATTTAATAGACATTGAAATTTTATATTTTATTTAAATTCATTTCCTTTTTGTGGCGCCATCTATGATTTAGAAATAAAAAAAAAACCAGTACAATAATCAGAGAATCAATTTTATGATCATTTACAAGAAATTCAATAAAATTTATTGGACAACTACTTAAGTTTTTTTAATTATAGATAGTTATATAAAGCAAAATATCATCTCAATTTTTTCATATTACTAATATTTACAGTCATTCTTTTCCTTTATTTAATACTTTTTCTGCACATTTATTGTTACTTTTACATGAATTTAGGGGGAAATATGAGTATTAAAAAAATGTTTAATAAAAATTTGCAGTTTACTTGTTAGTTAGTTACTTTGCTGTTATCAGAACAAAAATTTTATATATTTAAATATTATATTAAAACAATTTACTATTGTACATATGAAAAGTTAATATGTAATTAAATATCTGAGATAAATATAAATTAAATTAAATATAAAAATTAAAAATATATTTAATTAAATGTAACGACATATTTTTTTATAAAATATAAATTAATAAGAATTACCTTCATTAGTAAGTAACTATAAATTCATTAAAATAAATTTTTATTTATAATTTATGCATGATAATTTCTAAAGACTATCGCATGTTAAACAGCATCTTTGTTACAATTGAACCAGAGTATCAACTATCAATCACCAACATTTAAGTCTTCCAAATATACATATTTCAAATTGCAATCACTAGATACGTAATATTTTATTTTGGTGCAATTTATAACCATTAATATATTAATTTAAATTGAATACTAAAAAAAAATTATTATGAAATAAGAGAACATTTTTCATCTTCAGAAAAATGAGAGTTCTGGATTAAAAATTCTGGGATTCTGGGTTTTCTGGGATCTGAAAAATTCTGGGTTTTCTTCCATATCATACTCAAATGAGGAATAGTTATAATTAAATGTCCTCCCAGACGTCAATGTTTTTCTCTTCATACCAATGGCCTGTTCGTGCCCTAAATTAATAGAACATGAGGCTCATCCATGTGCAACTGAAAAGAAGTGTTAATAGAAAAGCTATGATCAAAACTATTAACTAAAATGATTATGTTTATAAATTAACCTTTTAAATTTCCTGCTTATGCTTATAAATTAACCTTTTAAATTTCCTGCTTAGGCTTATAAATTAACCTTTTAAATTTCCTGCTTATGTTTATAAATTAACCTTTTAAATTTCCTGCTTATGCTTATAAATTAACCTTTTAAATTTCCTGTTTATGCTTATAAATTAACCTTTTAAATTTTCCTGCTTATGCTTATAAATTAACCTTTTAAATTTCCTGCTTATGCTTATAAATTAACCTTTTAAATTTCCTGCTTATGCTTACAAATTAACCTTTTAAATTTCCTGCTTATGCTTACAAATTAATTTTGATTATCCTTATAAATTAACCTTTTAAATTTTACTATACAGCATTGTGATCCAAATTGAGGTGTTAGTGATCTATTCTTTACAATTTCTATATCAGTAGCTGTTATAAATGCCTTGCATTATAAACTACAGAGAATTTTTTTTTACTAAATTAGATTCTATATATTTATTTAATTATATATAGTAGTAATATTTTTCACGGATAAATATATATATTTTTTACCATCTCTTAAATATTTTGAGAGCCTGTAGATCACTGGTGAATAATGCCTTAGGTTTCCGAAATAACATGCGAAGTGACGCAGTCAATTCCTCTATGAATACCTCAGACAATATCTTTGTAACTCAGATAAAATATTTATTTTATAGCATTCTTGAAAATTTTCAATTTAGCTGATTAAAATATAGATTAATTTCTTTTATTGGCTGAGCTATTATTTTTTCTATAACTATTTCATTTTTTAAAGATTTTTCGGTTGAGTCATTACAATTTTATTTCAGTACAGTTAACTAAAATGTTTACTTAACCAATACTACTGCGCCCAAAAAGTAAGACTGATTATTATTATTTTTTTAAAAACTCTTTATTTATTCTTCTAAATTTATTTCATCGCCTTCAAAGTAATCCCCTCTGGACACAATGCACTTATGCCAACTTTTTTTCCTATCCTCAATACACGCTAAAAAGTCATCGGCAGGGATGGCCTTCAAAGCGAGCGCCGATTCACGTTGAATCTCTTCAGTCGACACAAAACGGCGTCCCTGGAGTGATCTTTTGAGTGTAGGGAATAGCCAGAAGTCGCACTGTGTGAATACGGTGGTTGTGAAACGATATGGGTTTCATTTTTGGCGAAAAAGTCACGAAGAATCAATGCAGTGTGAGCATTCCGTGATTTCGGTACCAATCGAGATTTGACGCGTTCGAGGCCCAAAATGGAATTGACCGATCCTTTTGAAATTCCAACAACAGCAGCAAGGTTTCTAATTGTAAATCGACGGTTTTCTAGCACCAAATCTTTAATTTTTTGGAGGTGAGCTTCGTCGGTTGAGGGTGGTGATCGACCAGAGGATTCTTCGTCTACAACGCGTTCTCTACCTTCTTTGAACTGTTTTTACCACTTCTAAACATTTCTTTCCGATACAGGAATGCTCCCCGAATGCCTTCTGCAACATTCTATACGTTTCCGCGAACAAAATTTAATGCAAGTTCTTTGCGCAATTAATGTAAACATTTCAAAAATCGCTGGAATCAGTTTTACCGTCTCACAAAGCCAAGCCTAACTCAAACACTAGAACACAGCTAGAAATCTACAAAAGAAAAAAAAAAAAAAAAAAAAAAAAATTTAAATTCTATAAGCCCCGGTATTTTAAATAGAAAATTGGTTTTACTTTTTGGACACAGTAGTAAATTTCAAAATTAATATCATGTCGCAAACATGAGCTTATCAAGTTTTTTCAAATCTAATGCAATTAATTTGTTAAGTTTTATTTAATATAATATTGATTAAGCATAATTTTATTGCTTTAATCGCCTTATATCTGGAATTTCAGAGGTTTAACTCAACCCTTGAGCCTGATAAGTTTGGAAAGAGAGTGTATTCGCTTAATGGTTTGATAAGCTTTCTAAAAGTAATTACTGAAAACAGATATGACCGATCTAGCTCTCTCGTGCTTGGAGCCACAGGTATCGGGTTCGAATCACGGCGGTGCCATGAATGTTTGTAGTGGTTTGGAATCCACTTTAAACCGTAGATCCCGGTCTAATCTGGCTGTAGAGCGTTGGGCGTAAGGCTGACAATCCCACCCCGTTAAAAAGAACAATATACTCTTGTCTCGAAATCTTCCAGTAGGCAGACGCCGTTGGGCCACCATGAAGCTGTTATATGATGATGATGATGGTGAATGAGGAGGTATGACCAATAAGTCAATAGATCCACTTCTCGATTGAGAAACGAATTTTTGCTGTATTGTAGCTCATAATTTACATAAAACGTAGTGCTGTGAATTCTTAAACATAGAAAATTTAAATATAGTTAGGATTCTAATTTGGAGGAAAAAATATTTTGTGAAATATTTTACTGCTCTAACTTTCTATGAAATTGAAATTATGAATTATGCAAATTAATTGTGTTGCATAAGTAAGAACTTGAAGAATGCAAGTATTTTTGCTCGACGTTGTACTTTTTTTTTTTTGCACGTACGCGGAGGTTCAATCCGCTGGCGGCTTTGTTGTGGACAGTGTTTCAAAAAACGAGGAAACTCGATGGTGTTTGGGATGTTCAGCATCTTGTCTATTAAGTCGGACTACCTGATGGGAGTTATTTGGGCTTTTGTCCTTACGATACGCAAATATTGGGTAGTTCCCCCTAAGAATTCCTCCCGGAAGGTACTGCCCTCCTACTCCAGCGTCCCGGAGCCAAGTCAGACCTCTACCTACTGGTGCTCCATCACAACAGAAACTGCCCCTTTCCCTCCTTCCGTGAGACCACTGGGGTTCTTGGACTTGGTTTAGAAAAGTGTCTACCAAGATGTTAGTGTCTACCAAGTGGGATACGGGAAAAAAAAAAAAAGATTTTTCTTTAATACACATTTTGCGTTCTTATGTCTAATGAAAAAATTTTTTGATTATTCAAGATTACTTAGAGTCCATATTAAAACATTTATCTTTCTTTAAATAAAAATTGTGTCCTTACTTGGTATAAAAATAATACATTCAGGTTATTTTTTATCTGATTAAATTACAATATTTCATTCATTATGCTTTTTAAAAATTTTCAAACATTAAAAATATTTTTAACTCAAAAGATATTCTCTTAAAAAGTACAAAATTAATAATAATAATAAAAAAAATCCCGACTTCCTTTTTAAAGACCGCATAAGCTATGAAATATTATTTTTATTATTATTATTATTATTATTATTTTTGTTAAATCGAGATTCCTAAGTTTTAATTTTTTTCAACCTCTACCCTAATACACGATAATCCATTCATTGACTTCCACTACAGATTTAAAACCAAAATAACAGTGGTGCCATATTTCCTTTTTTTTTTAAAAGGCCATATTTCATCACGATACGTTTGCTTCAAATCAATACTTATTCCGCGACGTTTAGCATTAAATCAAGATTTCGGTACCTGAAAAGGGAGTGTCGAGAACATAGTTTGTCATGGGTTATGCATTTTTCTCACTCAAGAAGAAATATACCGGCTTTTTTTTTCTTTAAATTTCTCAGTAATATTTGTGGCACTGAAAATTTTTTGTGATATATCTTATCTGTCACGCAATATTTCAAACATTTTCAAAATATGGTTTTAGAAGAAGAATTAATCATCAATTATTTTTGTTGTCATATATTTTTTATATTAATAATATAATTAATATATTATTAATATAATAATATTAATAATATATTGATTAATATAATTTTTATATTTATCAATTATTTTTTATATATTGGTTAGTCGTTCTACGGTCGTTTTTTGCGCACTTTAGGCTAATGAGACCGGTACCTACAATTTAATGTGGATTCCAAACCACTATCAAACATCCATGCCACCGCTAGTATTCGAGCCTGAAGCTTGTGGTACCAACAGCCAGAGTATTAGCCGATTGGCCATCCAGCCACATATATAGCTTATTGAGCATTATAGTAAATTTGTTAGTGTTTTCTCTTTTAGTTTGCAAGTATTATATGTTTATTTGCATATATTTATATAGTTTCCAAGTGTTATATTTGCAAAAGGGGAACTGATGGTCGAGTGGCTAGTGCTCTGGCGCTCGGTACCATAGGTTTCGGGTTCGAATCTCGGCAGTGCCATGGATGTTTTTAGTGGTTCGGAATCCACTTTAAACCATTGGTCTCGGTCTGATATGACCGTAGAGAGCCCCAATCAGACTTCTCACCCACATCATTCCCAAACTGTAAAGGGGCAATTCAGCTCTAGGCTAGTAGTAATACTGGTAAAAAAGTTAGTAACATCGCTAGAAATTTGAAGCTATGGAGTAAAAATATATTTAAATTAAAAATTCAATGAAAATAGTTTGTCATGGGTTATGCATTTTTCTCACTCAAGAATAAAAATACTGGGTTTTTTTTTCCTTTAAATTTCCAGTAATATTTGTGGCACTGAAAATTTTTGTGATATATCTTACCTGTCACACAATATTTCAAACATTTTCAAGATATGGTTTTAGAAGATGAATTAATCATCAATTATTTTCGTAGTCGTATTAATGTTTAGAAATCCTTTAAAAACAAAAGCATGAGAATAAATAATCTATATCTAATTATTAATTGAAACCTTATATATTTGCATTATGAGGGCTTGACGGCCGAGTGGCCAGCGCTCTGGCGCTCGATATCACAGGTTTCGCTCGAGTCCCGGCGGTAACATAGATGTTTGTAGTGGTTCGGAATCCTGTTTAAACCGTAGGTCCCGATCTAATATGACCATAGAGAGTGGCAGGGGTAGTGTTTCTCCGTTAGTGTTATCACTAGAAATTTGTTGAAATTAAAGAAAAATATGTTTAAACTGAAAAAGTTATAGTTGAATGAAAATAGTTTTTATATAATGTATTTATTGATTAACATTTTTATAACACGTATAAAAAAATTTCTATGCCAACGAATGCCAGATATGAAAGTTACTACTAAATTGGTATTATAACTTCTGCTATGCTAGGCATATAAATATTACTCAAATATGTTGTGAACATAGGTTTCAAAATTATTTTCCAACTTCCTTAGAATCATCAAGAATAATCATTAAAAAAATCTTTCTGTTAAATTCTCGGCAAAAAATGCATTTTTTTTTCATCAATAAAAAAGGACTGCTAATTTTTTTTTTTTTATTATTGTAATGGTTTCTTATAGTAACATTTACTGTAAATTTAGCATTTTATTTTATTAAAGATTCAGAATGATACGAGATACAGCGTTATTAATAATTATATATATTTTGTAAAAAATTAGAAATTAGAAATATTTGATAGATGCTGTATAAATATTATTTACATAAATTTAGGGGATTACTCGAAATATCGTCAAATTGAATTTTGACTTTTTTAAAATTAGATTTTGAAGATATTTTAATTTTTTTAAAACATATTTTGACGTGCATTCCTCACAAGTCATACATTCCTCTTAAATTTTGGTTTATTGAAACAAACCAAATTTCAATTGAAACCAAAGTTTATAAAAAACGCTCACTTTAAAAATAGACGATAGCTGACGAAACTTCTACGTGATGATTCAAAATATGTTAAATATTAAACGATAATTTATTGTAACTAATCAAAATTATATCAAAATATCTATCTAAAATTGAATTATATATTAATATTATTGATACTAAAAGTATTTGATATCGTAATTCAAATCAATTAGTTAATATTACTTGAATTAATAATAATGTGATATAACTATTTAAACTGCTTCCCTATATATTTCGTTACGAGGAATTTTCAGCATCGCATGAAAAATTTGTATTAATTTATATAAAACAGTACCTTTTAATGAACTTTTCTTATTCTAATCTACACTCAAGTCCATAAATTAAGGATAATTCAGAATCACACAGAAATTGAACTTTAAGCTAAAAATTTCACCTGTAGAATTATCACACACATCTTGAAGAAGAATATGCAAATTACAGGAAACCACCAGATGGCGCGAATAGTACGTCACAATGACGAGAGTGTAAGAGAGGGGTATATAAGGAATGGTGGCAAAGAAGTAAAATTGTTCACAAGCGCTTTAAAAGCCTTTCAGTGCAATAACCGCATAGTTATGGCACAAAGGAAGCATTTGGATGATTTTTTACGTAGTAGAATTATCGGACGACTGGAATGTGGACGTACCCAGCTGGAAGTATCCGAGGAACTTGGAATCGCCCAGAGTGTCATCTCCAGGCTTTGGCAACGATTCCAAGATGATGGTAATGTGAGTAGATGTTACAGCACAGGTCGCCCCCGAGTTACAACGCCGAATGAGGACCGGTATTTAGCAGTTACTGCCAACAGAAACAGACGGAGCACAGCATCTGACCTGTCTCGTCAGCTCTCTTTAGCTACCGGTACGACAGTTTCAAGGCAGACCGTGTACAGACGCTTAGGGCACATTGGTCTATATGCTCGTAGGCCTGTCAGATGTGTTCCTCTTACCGCAACTCACTGTCGCCTGCGATTAAACTGGAGTAGAGAACATGCATTGTGGACACCGCAACAGTGGTCTGGTGTGATGTTTTCCGACGAGTCCATGTTCAGTTTGCAGTCTGATTCTCGCCGGACTTTCATATGGAGAGCGCCAGGTACCCGCTACCACCAAAAAAACACCATTGAACGACACCGTTACGGTGGTGCAGGATGGCTCGTTTGGGGAGGAATTATTCTTGGTTCCAGAACTGACCTGCATGTTCAGAGTGTAACGATGACAGGCCACATCTATCGAGATGTCATTCTGGAACAACATGTACGTTTGTTTCGGGGCGCCATGGGTACTGAATTTCTGTTTATGGATGACAACGCCCGTCCTCACCGTGCAAACATTGTAGACGAATGCCTTGGAGGATTGGAGGCCAATTGGAGGATATCACCCGTATGGATTGGCCAGCATACTCACCGGACTTGAATCCAATAGAGCATGTGTGGGATATGCTTGGCCGACGAATTGCAGCCCGTCAACCCCCTCCCACCTGTCAACCGGAACTTCGGAGGGCATTGCTTGATGAGTGGTGTAATATTCCCCAAGATCAGATTGATAATTTGATACTCAGCATGCCTAGGCGTTGTAAGGCCTGTATTGCATCGTCAGGAGACATACTCCATATTAACCATCATACTAACCATGTTATACTGTTTTTGTAAATAGGTTCTTTTTGAAATTTGCTCAGGGAGTAAAAATCGCAATTTTATTAATTATGTCAAACATATAGCATCTTTTTTTGCACTTTACCTTTTGTTTAATAAATAGACTTTACAAATAAGTCAAATTTTTTTTGCTTGCTCTTTCTTTGCCTGATTTCTTAATTTATGGACATATATATTTTGCCCTTAACTATATATGTACTCCTCAAATTAATTAAATATTTACTCTATAAAAATTATATTAATTTTGTTACAGCTTATATAGAAAAAAAATGTTAAAAAATTTAAATGTAAAATGTAAGAGAAACTTCAAATTGTCCCTTTTGCATGCATAAAGCAAATTTCTTTCAATTTTGCAACATAATAAAAATGTTTTTTAACATGAATAGTGCATTCAATCTTCATTAACTGAGTTATAATAAAGTTCCATTTATTCTACTATTATTTTCTTTAGAACATAAATGAAGCTAATTTTAATTGGAAATTAAAAATTAGCTTTCGTCAGACTTTCAGTTTAAACATTTTCATATCATCAAATATGAAAAATTGGTAATTTGAAAATACAAAGTGAAAATCTTTAATAATAAAACATTAAGCCCTGTTGAAATCGAAAAAAGATGAATTAATATTTGATAAATAATTAAAATATTTGTAAATATTTATAGCATTTCAGTGTGAAATATTTATGGTACTTATACAAAAATGCATTTATGAATACAAAATATTTTTGTAAATATTTTGTTCTAGATACAAAATTGTTTTTTTAATTTGAATTTGAAAATAACATTATTCGTATTAACATTTGATTACATTAATGAAATGTATTAACATTTAATATTAAGCATTACCAAAAAGAGGGACATTTAATAAGAAGACACCACATTTAATAGATATAGTGCACAAAAAAATAATCAAGGGCATTTGGGAAGTACTCTGAAAATGTCTTTTTTTCTTAAATATTTTTGTAATTTTTTGTTCTAGGTAGAAAATTGTTTTCTTTTTAAATATGAATTTGAAAATAACACTATTCACATTAATATCATTTGAATACATTAATGAAATGTATTCACATGAATATCATTTGAATACATTAATGAAATGTATTCACATTTAATACTAATCATTATCATAAAGCAGGACACTTAATGACCAAGACATCACATTTAATACTTAAAGTGCACAAGAAATAATAAAGGACATTTGGGGAGTACTGTAAAGATGCCTTCTTTTCTTTAACATCGGAACTTTTTGAAATTTATCCTTTAGTTTCTTGAAAAAAGTTCGATTGCAGTAACCTATAGATGTTGATCAAGTTTTTAAACTTTTAATTTGAAAACAGCATTATTCGCATTAATATCATTTGATTACATTAACGAAATATATTCACATTTAATATTAATCATTATCATGAAGCAGGACACTTAATTAGCAAGACACCACATTTAATACATAAAGACACAAAAATACATAAAAAAATAAAAAAAAAAAAAAATAAAGGACATTTGGTAAGTACTATAAATTAAAAATTAGCTTTTGTCAGACTTCCATTTAAACACTTTTATGCCATCAAATATGAAAAAAAGTGACAATTTGAAAGTAAAAATTGAAAATATTTAATAAAAAAAAACATTAAACTTTGTTGAAATCTAAAAAAGGAAAATTAAAAAAATAAATAATAACAAATAAATGTTATAAATATTTACAAACATTGATAAATAATTGCAATGTTTCTAAATATTTATAACATTTAGGTGTAAAATACTTATATGTTATAGATACAAAAAAAGGCCAGTTTCTTTTCTTAGCATGGGAACCTTTTGAAATTCATTCCTTACTTTCTTGAAAAAAATACGATCGCAGTAACCTATAGATGTCGCTCAATCAAAATTATTCGCATTAATATCATTTGAATACATTAATGAAATGTATTCACATTTAATACTAATCATTATCATAAAGCAGGACTTTTAATAAGCAATACATTACATTTGACACAGAAAGTGCACAAAAAATAATATAGGACATTTGGGAAGTATTGTTAAAATGCCTTCATTTCTTTAATTTTTTCTTAAATATTTTTGTATTTTTTTGTTCTAATCAGAAAATTGCTTTTTTTTATTTGAATTTGAGAATAACATTATTCTCATTAACATTATTTGGTTACATTAATATATCATTACCAAAATAAAGCAGGACATTTAATAAGCAAGACACCACATTTAATACATAAAGTGCACAAAAAAATAAGAAAGGACAGTTGGGAAGTATTATGAAGATGTCAGTTTCTTTTCTTTAACATCAGAAATTTTTGAAATCTCTCCCTTACTTTCTTGAAAAAAATGCGATTGCAGTAACCTATAGATATCGCTCACGTTTTTTAAATTTTAATTTGAAAATAACATTATTCGCATTAATATCATTTGAATACATTTAATACTAAGCACTGCCATAAAACAGGACACTTAATTAGCAAGACACCGCATTTAATACATAGAGTACACACAAAAAATAATAAAGGGCATTTGGGAAATACTGGGAAAATGCCAGTTTCTTTTCTTAACATCGGAACTTTTTGAAATTTATCCGTCACTTTCTTGAAAAAAATACGATAGCAGTTACCTATAGATGTCGTTCTAGTTTTTTTAAATTTTAATTTGAAAATAACATTAATTGCATTAATATCATTTGAAACGATTTATGAAATGTATTCACATTTAATACTAGTCATCACTACAAAGCAGGACACTTAATAAGTAAGACACCATACATAAAGTGCACAAAATACCATACATAAGTAATAACCATATATATACCATACATAAGTAAATAGTATAATACCATACGTAAGTAATAACCATATATATACCATACATAAGTAAATAGTATAATACCATACATAAGTAAATAGTATATACCATACATAAGTAAATAGTATATACCATACGTAAGTAAATAGTATATACCATACATAAGTAAATAGTATATACCATACGTAAGTAAATAGTATATACCATACATAAAGTGCACA
>BPLQ01000811.1:0-44703 GCA_021605075.1 Caerostris darwini | reverse complement strand
AAAAAAATATAAAAATATGCCTTTATAAATATGGACAGGGTTGTTACAAATAAAATTCGAACCTTATCTCATGCATTTGCTGAGAAATATAGCTGGGATAGGAGAAATAAAAAGCCGCTTGTCAAACGATAGAAATTAAGTTCAAAATAAATAGAATAAAAAACACTTTGTTCCCTGTTTGTTATTAGAGAAATATTTCACGTAATACACCTTTATAATAATGCATTCGACAGAGAACTTATTTATTTTCAATTTTTTCTACGTTGCACAAAAAAAATCTTTTGAAATGTAACTTAAAATCTTAGCTACTAAAGCAGCCATCTTTGGTCACATCAGGAGATCTTTTTGTCCATCCAACGACTCTCAGTGAAATTACTCTACTGCTCGAATTCTTGCGGCTTGATAGCCAATTGGCTAGCATTCTGCAGTTTGGTATCACAGGCTACAGGTTAGAATCCTGGAAGGGGCATGGATATTTGTTAATTGTTCGGAATCCATGTGAAACTGTAGGTGAACGTGTATTCAGCAGAAAGTGTGCAAAAAATGATCCTAGAGCGACAAACCGAACCACTAATAAACAATCATGGCATCGTCAGGATTCAAACCTGAATCCAGGGATACCAGAGGTCAGCGTGCTAGCCCATTGGCCAGCAGAGAGCAAAAAATATGGATGGGAATGGCTTGCCGATGCTAGAAATATGTACTCTTATTTGGAAGCCCGGTCTAATTAGCCCTCGTGTGCAGAACATGACCATGGAGTGACAAACAAACAAAACTAAGCTAGAATTCAAGCGTCCTCTTACGGAAAACTTCGATACAGCATGGGTGGTTTGGTAGAGAAAGTAATTATTAAATTGTTATTACTTTCATTTTTTATATCGGTGCGGAATATCAAATAAGTTCAAAATTTTTAATAACTTCGTAAATTATACTTCTTAATATTAGTTTTTGCACAGAGTTGTTCTATAGTACGCCCTTATTTTTTACTTTTTTCATGATTTTTGACATTATTTACGCTCTTATTTTTGACCGCAGAACGACAAACCAAACCAAATCTTTTATTATTTTAATTTTAAAACATTTTAATTAAAGCATATTGTTCTTTTCCAAGATAACAGTTTAAATAATAGTATTTATAGCTTTGAAGAAGAAAAATATGATCATATATGCCTATAATAAGCAATTACATAGAGAAATATTTTTAACCATTGATTTAGAGCGACATTTTTCTTAATTCATTATTATATCTTAACAAATTAAGGGCCTAAACAGCCGATGGGCTAGTACTCTGGCGCTTGGTACCACAGGTTTCCGGTTCGAGTCCAAGCGGGCCCATGGATATTTGTAGTGTTACAGAATCCACTTTAAACCGTAGGTAGAGCGTACAGCGTTGTGGAGGTATTGTTACTCCGCGTTCGTTACTTATCTACACCCAACTCCTGGGTAGTGCTAAGTGAGTAACGTCGGTGCAGGGCTTGCATTAAGGCATCGAAGACAATTTTCTAAATGTTTGCAAACTGAAAGCAAATTGGTTGCAGATTCTAATTGTTGCTAAAAAATTGAAAGTTTTTGCCAGCAGCATTAGAACAAAAAAAAAAATTAACAAATTAAACAAAATATAAAACATTTAAAACCCAAATAAATATTGAAATTAAAAAAATTTCTGGTTAGAAAAAAAAAAGTAATAAAATGCAACTTGATTGATCCTATTCTGGCAATGCACTTGAAATTTACCAAACTAGGAACCTATCAAAACATATTAAAGCAAGCCACGCAACTTCATTCCTTCTAAGACAATTTTGGAGGAGCCAAATTCGCCGGGGCCAAAAGCCACAAAATAAAGCATTCCTTAAATGAGTTTATCGATTTAACACTAACAGCACCTTCTTAAACGACATTCTCTCTCTCGAATGTGGGGAAAGGCAGTTTATTGCGTTTGTGAAATTTTAACTGCTCCATAAAAAGGGAGCCCCATTAAGTGTTTCCCACCGGAAAACAGTGACTTTTCAGTCATAAAACGGCGGCCCTACATTAAAATGCCAAATTCTAGGCATTAAATATGTTTTAACAATGCGCCTCCAATAAAAACACCGTCTCTCTCACTGTTACAATTGAGAAAAAAATTATAAAAATATGCCTTTTTAAATATGGACAGGGTTGTTACAAATAAAATTCCAACCTTATCTCAAGGATTTGCTGAGAAATATAGCTGGAATATGAGAAATAAAAAGCCCCTTATCAAACGATAGAAATTGAGTTCAGAAAAAAAAAATGAAAAGAAAAAAAACACTTGGTTCCCTGTTTGTTATTAGAGAAATATTTCAAGTAATACACCTTTATAATAATACATCCGACATCTAACTTATTTATTTTCAATTTTTCTACTTTGCACAACAAATCTATTGAAAATGAAAAACTGAACTACGTAGGTAGCCATCTTTGATCATACTATAATACTTTTGCGTCGATCCAACGACTTTCAGAGAGATTAAAGCTAAAATTCTTGCGGCCTGATGGCCAATTGGTTAGCGCTCTGACCTCTGAAACCACTGGCTTCAGCTTCAAATCCTGGAGGTGGCATGGTTTTATATTAGTGGTTAGATTTCTCGCTCTAAGGTCAATTTTGCACACATTTGGCTAAATCGACTTCACCTATACTTTAACGTGGATTCCAAACCACTAAAAAACTTACATGTCACCGCCAGGATTAGTACCTGAAGCCAGTGGTTTCAGAGGTCAGAGTGCTAGGCATTTGGCCATCAGGCCGCGAAAAATATGTTGAGATTTGCTTGTCGAGTCTAGAACCAAGTACTATTAGCTGGAAGCCCAATGTGCTGATTACAGACCACATAGATAAATTTTACATCTTATCATTTTTTAATTGCGCTTATTTTTCTTAATAAACTGTATATAATTTGCCTGTGGCATGGTTGTTTGTTACTAATTCGTTATCCACGGTAAACTATATTCCCGGTCTAAATAGCCTAAAGTGAGCACAAAATGACCATAGAGCGCCAAACAAAGAAAACTAAGTTAGAATTCTCGCCCCATCTTTTCTCACAGAACAGCGAAACAGTATGGGTGGTTTGGTGGAGAAAGTAATTATTAAATTGTTTCTACTTCTTTTTTTATCTGTATTGGATATCAAATAAGTTAAAATTTTTAAATAACTCTGTAAATTATAGTTCTAACGATTAGTTTTAGTACATAGTTTTTTTTATAGCACACTCTTAGTTTGAAGAGAATTTAGGATATTTGACCTTATTTACTCTCTTACTTATGACCGCAGAACGCAAAACAAATCTTTAATAATTTTTATTTTAAAACAAATTAATTATAACATATAATGAAAATTTAAATAATAGTATTTATAGACTTGAAAAAAAAATAAGATCACATATACTTATAATAAGCAATTGCCTATAGTAATACTTTGAACCTTTGAATTAGAGAAACCTATTTTTCAATTCAGTTCTTATACCTTAACAAATTGAACTAAATATGAAACATTTACAACCCAACTAAATATTGAATTAAAAACTCCTGGTTAGGAAAAAAAAAGTAATAAAATTCCACTGGACTGAGAATATTCTGGCAATGCACTTGGTATTAACCAAACTAGGAAGCTATCAAAACATAATAAAGCAGCAAGCCACGCAATTTCATTTCTTCTAAGACAATTTTGGAGGAGCCAAAATCGCCGGGGCCAAAAGCCGCAAAATAAAGCATTCCTTAAATGAGTTTATCGATTTAAAACTAACAGCACTTTCTTAAACGACATTCTCTCTCTTGAATGTGGGGAAAGGCAGTTTATTGCATTTGTGAAATTTTAACTGCCCCATAAAAAGGGAGTCCCATTAAGTGTTCCCCACCGGAAAACACTGACTTTCCAGTCATAAAACGGCGACCCTACATTAAAATGCCAAATTCGAAACATGAAATATGTTTTAACAATGCACCTCCAATAAAAACACCGTCTTTCTCACTGTTTGACTTTGAAAAAAAAATATAAAAATATGCTTTTATAAATATGGACAGGGTTGTTACCAATAAAATTCGAACCTTATCTTAAGGATTTGCTGAGAAATATAGCTGGAATATGAGAAATAAAAAGCCCCTTGTCAAACGATAGAAATTGAGTTCAGAATAAATAAATAAATAAAAAGAAAACACTTTGTTCCCTGTTTGTTATTAGAGAAATATTTCAAGTAATACACCTCTATTATAATGCATCAGACAAGGAACCTAATTTATTTTCAATTTTTCTACGTTGCTCAACAAATCTATAGAAAATGAAAAACCACAGCTGCGAAGGCAGTCATCTTTGGCCATATTATAAGACTTTTGTGTCGATCCAACGACACTCAAAGAAATTACTCTACAGTGTAATTTTTCGACCTATTTTAGATATATAACGGCTTCAAGAAGAGGATCACTTTCAGGTTAAGGAATGCTTTATTTAGCGGCTTTTGGCCCCGGCGATTTTGGCTCCTCCAGAATTGTCTTAGCAGAAATGAAATTGCGTGGCTTGCTTTATTATGTTTTGAACTTTATTTTGTTTTATTCTCAAGTACTATATATATGCTATAATGAAATCTGAATTATTATACAGAGAAATACATATTTAAGAAAAAAATGGCAGTAGTGTTAATCGCATCCGTAGTATATCTTCAATTCACACATGTTCCCCTGGGTAGCTAAAGGAGTAACAGCGGTGCAGCTTTTGTTTATGGCATAAAGATTAACTGTCTCAGTATAGCCATCTGCATTAGAACAACAACTACAGCAACATATTTAAATATAAAATTAATCACAAGTGCAATTTACTCCAAATTCGGAGATTTTTAGAGTTCTCTAGTCTACGTTGAATCTAAAAATACGTGGTCCTTAATTATCACAAGGCATGATAATTAAGGACTATTCTCAACTGTGTGCTATGAAATAACGTATAATGCTGTTCTTGGAAATGGTGGTGTTATTGAAATATTAAATTAAATTTCTAGGACATAATTGAATTGTATCTTTCAATAAACCACCATTACCAACAACAATTAATGCTTTACCAGCAAACCAAATTAGTGTTGAAAAATATTTCTCATCACTAGAGCTTAAAAAAAGCTTTTTTGCATCAACAAGATATAAGATCTTATAGAAAATATTCTTTTAAGAACAAATAAAATTTAATTTATTACTAATATAGCACCTTTTTCATGATAATAAGTTTGAAGAATATATCTGTGGGAATTTTATTATTTACCATACGTTATATCATAGCAGACAGTTGACAATTGACAGCAAGAATTTGAATGTTTTTGCAAGAATTTTTGAAGGAGTCAAAATTCTTCATCTTTTATAAAAATAATAATTTTTTTTTTTCAAAATTCTAAGAATTTGTGTTAAAATTAAGTGTTAAGGACATAATAGAATTGAAACTTTTAATTATTAAAATTTTGAAAAAAAATTATTATTTTTATAAAAGATTGAATCTGACTAATTTAAAAATTCTTGCAAAAAAACTTCAATTTCTTGTTCTCAAATAACACTCTGAATATTTGCTATGATATAAAGCATGAAAAATAATAAAATTCACAAATATATATTCTTCAAACTTATTATTACGAAAAAGATAATTTCGCCTTTAGCAATCAACCACAAACAAACAAGTAATATATAAAAAAAAATTAAAGTCAATTCTTACTTTTTTTTCACTATATTGCACAAAAGTCCTTTATAAATAATTGTCATTAATTTTTTAAGTATATCTGGCGCCATCTATTGGTAGATATATACAACTTAAATCTAAAAAAACTAAACTAAATTAATTAAATTTAATTACTGAATTAATATTTGAAAAAAACTGTATTAACATCCAGTGTCATCCACTACAAGTTCAAAAAAAATATATTTGAACTTGAGTGGATGAATAAAATGTATTTTATTAACGACTGAAAATTTGAACAAGATATATATAGGGAGAATGTAAGCTAATAGAAGGAATTGAAAAAAAGATCATTTTTATAAAAGAGTCTCAAGTCTCTGTCTCTTTCAAAAATGCTCGAATCCTAAATTCTTGCTGTGAACTCTCATTCCAAATATCACGCATAATAAGTAACAAAATTCTCAAAGATATATTCTTCAAACTTATTATTATGGAAAAGATAATTTCGACTTTACCAGTCAACCACAAAAAAGCAGAATCAATATAATCAATAACTTAGATCATGAACTCCTAAGACTCCTTATTTTATTCTGCAAACTTACATAAATAATATACCGAGAAGGAAAAAAAAAAAAAGAAAAAAAAACCAAGATAAACTAAACCCGAAAATTGCTGCAACCATGACCCTCTTTTAACATCAGATATCGACAGCACAGTCAATTCGGAATGATTGATTGGATGTAGGTGGCAACCATTGACAAACGAGTCACCAGCTTTTTCATCAACGTTCAGAAAAAAAGCACATAAAAAGCACACAAAAAAAAAGAAAAACCATCATCATCGGTCATTTAAATAATAGTAGTTGGTAGAAAATATTATGGTATTTCTTTTAAAAAATTAAGAAGGTGAAGGGGCAGAAAAATTGCTCCAGCTTAACATCATCATTGATTTTCATAAATAGCTCAGCCATCAAAAGTTGATTTATGGCTGTCCGAGAGCTCCCTGGTTTTTTTTC
Organism: Caerostris darwini; assembly: GCA_021605075.1. Taxonomy (NCBI): domain Eukaryota; kingdom Metazoa; phylum Arthropoda; class Arachnida; order Araneae; family Araneidae; genus Caerostris; species Caerostris darwini. Next base: position 38,029 of record BPLQ01000811.1, on the reverse strand, counting down.
TTACTCAATAAATCACTCCTTCGCCGAGTTTTCAAATCCATGGTACATTTGGTTACTGCTTTTTTATTGGTTTAGGGTAAGAGTACATAAACATGGACTCCATAAATCATTTCTTCGTGTATGTAACTTTGTGAAAGCTTAATCAATTTATAATTTGATGCAAAGATAAAGTAACTATTTTGAAGCTTTTATTTACCATATAATAGGTTGCATAAATAATTTCTTCATGATTGTAACTACTTTTATTTACAGTAACATATACTACATACATAATTACTTCATGTGTGTAACTACTTTTATTTACTGTGACAGAATACATAAATATTTTCTTCAAGTGTGTAACTACTTTTATTTACAGTAGCGTATACTACATAAATAATTTCTTCATATGTGTATAAATAATTTCTTTATGTTTTATTTACAGTAACTCAGACTACATAAATAATTACTTCATGTGTGTAACTACTTTTATTTACTGTGACAGACTACATAAATATTTTCTTCAAGTGTGTATAAATAATTTCTTTATGTCTTATTTACAGTAACTTAGATTACATAAATAATTACTCCATATGTGTAACTACTTTTATTTACAGTAGCATATACTACATAAAAAATTTCTTCATGTGTGTATAAATAATTTCTTTATGTTTCATTTACAGTAACATAGACTACATGAATAATTACTTCATGTGTGTAACTACTTTTATTTACAGTAACATAGACTACATAAATATTTTCTTCATGTGTGTAACTGCTTCTACCTACCGTAACATAGACTACATAAATAATTTCTTCTTGTGTGTATAAATAATTTCTTTATGTTTCATTTACAGTAATTTAGACTGCATAAATAATTATTTTATGTGTAACTACTTTTCTTTACAGTAACATACTACATAAATAATTTCTTCCCGAACCACTTACAAACCGACTGATTCCGAACCACTGACAAACATCCATGCCATTTATAATCACGTTTCTCAAATGTCCATCTCCTTAAAATTGAAGGATCAGTGTGTTTGAAATTACTCTATTGATAACTTGTTTTGGAAGTGTGAATTTTATTTGTGTGTTCTTTTTCTTTCGCGTTTCATTTTTATCATGCTGTAAAAATAATTTGTAAGTAATAAAAGCGTACTATAAACAACTATGTACAAAAATTAATTATTAGAATTATAATTTGCAAAATTATTTAAAAGTTTTAACTTATTTGACATCCAGCAAAGATAAAAAAATAAATTAAAGTAGAAACAAGTTAATAATTATTTTCTCTACCAAACCACCCATATTGCGTCGATCGCTTTGATAAGTGAAAATAAACGTGATAATTCTATCCGCAGAATAATTATTATGAGAGTAGTTGGATCGACGAAAAGATCTTATAATATGACCAAAGATGGTTTCCTTTGTTGGCTCAGTTTTTAAATTTTTAATAGGACGATTATTTGCTGTTTTTTTTCCACTTGCTTAAATGGCTCATTTCCTTTCTATCACATTAAAAAAAATGGTTTATAAAAAATTGTTGCATACTAAAAAACAACTATGTACATATATTAATTATTAGAGCCATAATTTAAAAAGGTTATTAATTTTTTTTTAATTTTATGATATTCAGTAGCGATAAAAAAATAAAAGTAAAAACAATTTACTAATTACTTTCTCTATAAAACCCCCCAAACTGCGTTGATGTTTTCGATAAGCGAAAATGCGAGAATTCTAGCCGTAGAGTAATTATTATGAGTAGCAAGATTGAGGAAAATATCTTATAATATGACCAAAGATGGCTTCCTTCGTAGGTCAGGTTTTACGTTCTCAATAGATTTATTTCGCAACTTAGAAAAATTGAAAATAAATATACTCCCTGTCAGATGCATTATTATAAAGGTGTATTACGTGAAATATTTCTCTAATAACAAACAGGGAACAAAATGTTTTCTTTTTTTTTTATTTGAACTCAATTTCTATCGTTTGACAAGCGGCTTTTTATTTCTCATATTCCAGCTATATTTCTCAGTAAATCCTTCAGATAAGGTTCGAATTTTATTTGTAACAGCCCTGTCCATATTTATAAAGGCATATTTTTATATTTTTCTCCAACTGTAACAGTGACAGAGACGTGTTTTTATTGGAGGCGCATTGTTAACACATATTTCATGTCTCGAATTTGGCATTTTAATGTAGGGCCACCGTTTTATGACTATAAAAGTCACTGTTTTCCGGTGGTAAACACTTAATGGGACTCCCTTTTTATGGGGCAGTTAAAATTTCACAAATGCCATGAACTGCCTCTTCTCCACATTCAAGAGAGAGAATGTCGTTTAAGAAAATGCTGTTAGTTTTAAATCGATAAACTCATTTAAGGAATGCTTTATTTTGCGGCTTTTGGTCCGGCGATTTTGGCTCCTCCAAAATTATCTTAGCAGAAATGAAATTGCGGGGCTTGCTTTATTATGTTTTGATGGCTTCCCAGTTTGTGAATTCGAAGTGCATTGCCAGAATAGGCTCAATCAAGTGGCATTTTATTACTTTTTTTTCCTAACCAGGAGTTTTTAATTCATTATTTATTTGGGTTGTAAATGTTTTATATTCTGTTTAATTTGTTAAGGTATAAAAACGAATTAAGAAAAAGGTTGCTCTAATTCAAAGATTAAAAATATTACTATATGCAATTGCTTATTTTAAGTACAGGGTGATCATGTTATAAAAATAAATAATATGTAAAATCCAAAAGCGTACTAAGTACAGTTAGTACAGTTTTTTCAAATATTAATTCAGTAATAAAATTTAATTAATTAGTTTTAGTTTTATATAGGAGAAATATACACATATTCACGCTGCTCTTTCTTCTCATTTGCTCATCCATAATTAATTAATAATTAGTTAATAATATGTTTTTTCTCATAACTAATTATCAATTAATTATTGTTTATTAATTATTTTATTCATTCAATTATTAATTATTTTTATTCATTTAATTATTAATTATTATTATTTTATTGTCAAATATTTTTATTATTCATTTCATATATGTTATTCAATTTTTAAAATAATGTAACTACAAATTGGAAATAATATAAAAAATCGTCTAATTTTAATTTAGCTTCTTTTTATGGATATTATTATTCTTAATTTTTTACGTTTGAAATTTGAAACGATCGTGTTTGAGTATTCTTGTTAATGTATTCTTTTAATTTTAGCTAATCAAAAAGTTTTTAATTAAATTTGATATATACCCTAATATATTTGCTTTTATTATTTTTTTCGTATGTTATTACGAAATACATTTAAAAAAAATGTTTTTTCGTATTTTATTAAATTCCTTCTATTAGCTCACACTTTCCCTATATATATCTTTTTCAAATTTTCAATCGTTAATAAAACACTTTTTATTCCTCCACTGAAGTTCAAATGCATTTTTTTTTTAACTTCTAGTGGATGACACTGGATGTTAATACAGTCTTTTCAAATATTAATTCAGTAATTAAATTTAATTAATTAATTATATTTTTTAGATTTAAGTTGCATGTATCTACCAATAGATGGCGTCAGAAAAACTTAAAAAAATGAATGGAAACTATTTATAAAAGACTTTCTGCAATAGAATGAAAAAAAAGTAGGAATTGACTTAACATTTTTTTTTTATATAATACTTGCTTTAATGTTACATTACTAATTTGTTAATATTAATAAATCTGAATAAAATCACCAGATAAAAAGATTAGGATAAGTAAATATAATATTATCCATGAAGTCATTATCCTCCAGAAAAAAACTATTACAAATTGCTGTTAGTTTTAAATCGATAAACTCATTTAAGGAATGCTTTATTTTGCGGCTTTTACCCCGGCGATTTTGGCTCCTCCAAAATTATCTTAGCAGAAATGAAATTGCGGGCTTGCTTTATTATGTTTTGATGGCTTGGCGCCCTGTATCTACCAATACAGGGCGCCAGATAAACTTAAAAAAATGATTGAAAATTATTTATAAAGAGCTTCCTGCAATATAGTGAGAAAAAAAAAAAGAAGGAATTGACTTTATTTTTTTTTTTTTTTTATATTACTTTTTTTAAATTCGTTAGGCTAATTAGACCGAAATGTACAGTTTAAAATGGATTCCGAACCACTAACAAACATCCATGTCATTTATAATCATGTTTCTCAAATGTCCATCTCCTTAAATTTGAAGGCTCAGTGTGTTTGAAATTACTCTTTTAATAAATTGTTTTGGAAGTGTGAATTTTATTTGTGTGTTCTGTTTTCAAGGCGCATTTCATTTTTATCATGCTATAAAAAATAATATGCAAGTAATAAAAGCGGGCTAAAAACAACTATGTACAAAAACTAATTATTTGAACTATAATTTTCAAAGTTATTTAAAAATTTTAACTTATTTGACATCCAGCAAATATAAAAAAAAAAAATATATAAAAAAATTAAAGTAGAAACAAGTTAATGATTATTTTCTCTACCAAACCACCCATATTGCGTCGTTCGTTTCGGTAAGAGAAAAATAAACGTGATATTTCTATGCGCAGAATAATTACTATGAGAGCAGTTGGATCGACGAAAAGATCTTATAATATGACCAAAGATGGTTTCCTTTGTTGGCTTAGTTTTTACATTTTTAGTAGGTAGATTATTTGTGGTTTTTTCTCCCACTTGCCTAAATGGCTCATTTCCTTTCTATCACATTGAAAAAAAAGGTATGTAAAAAATTATTGCGTACCAAAAAACAAATATGCACAGATATTAATTAATAGTACCATAATTTACACAAGTTATTAATTTTGTTTTAATTTTAAGATATTCAGTAGCGATAAAAAAAAAAGTAAAAACAATTTATTAATTACTTTCTCTATCAAACCCCCCATACTGCGTTGATGTTTTCGATAAGAAAAGAAAATGCGAGAATTCTAGCCGTAGAGTAATTATTATTAGATAGAGGAAAATATCATATAATATGACCAAAGATGGCTGCCTTCGTAACTCAGGTTTTACGTTTTCAATAGATTTGTTGTGCAACTGAGAAAAATTGAAAATACATATACTCCCTGTCGGATGCATCACTATAAAGGTGTATTACTCGAAATATTTCTCTAATAACAAACAGAGAACAGAACGGTTTCTTTTTTTTTTTTTTTTATTTGAACTCAATTTCTATCGTTTGACCAGCGACTTTTTATTTCTCAAATTCCAGCTACATTTCTCAGTAAATTCTTCAGATAAGGTTCGAATTTTATTTGTAACAACCCTGTCCATATTTATAAAGGCATATTTTTTTTATTTTTTTTTTCCAACTGTAGCAGTGAGAGAGACGGTGTTTTTATTGGAGGCGCATTGTTAAAACATATTTTATGTCTCGAATTTGGCATTTTAATGTAGGGCCGCCGTTTTATGACAGAAAGTCACTGTTTTCCGGAGAAAACATTTAATGGGGCTCCCTGTTTATGGGGTAGTTAAAATTTCCCAAATGCAATAAACTGCCTTTCCCCACATTCGAGAGAGAGAATGTCGTTTAAGAAAAGTGCTGTTAGTTTTAAATCGATAAACTCATTTAAGGAATGCTTTATTTTGCGGCTTTTGGCCCCGGCGATTTTGTCTGCTCCAAAATTGTCTTAGCAGAAATGAAACTGCGTGCCCTGCTTTATTATGTTTTGATGGCTGCCTAGTTGGTGAATTTCAAGTGTATTGCCAGATTAGGCTCAATCAAGTGGCATTTTATTACTTTTCTTTCTAACTAGGAGTTTTTAATTCAGTATTTATTTTAGTTGTAAATGTTTTATGTTTCGTTCAATTTGTTTAATTTGTTAAGGTATAAAAAAGAATTAATAAAAACGTTGCTTTAATTCATTGTTTGAAAATATTACTATATGCAGTTGCTTATTTTAAGTACAGGGTGATCGTGTTGTAAAAATAAATAATATGTAAAATCCAAAAGCGTACAAAAAAAAAAAACTTTTGTGTGCAAAAAGTAATTATTGGTACTATAATTTACAAATTATTTAAAAATTCTAACTTATTTGATATTCCGTACCAATAAAAAAATGAAAGTAGAAACAATTTACTAATTAATTTCTCTACCAAACCACCCATATTGCTGCGATGCTTTCTTTAAGAAAATAAGACACGAGAATTCTAGTTTAGTTTTGGTTCTTTGTCACTCTACGTCATTTTGTGAACACTTAGCACTAATCAGACAGCCAATTATAGGTTAGGGTGGATTCCAAACCACTCAAAAACATCCATGCCAGCTCTAGGATTCAAACCTGAAGTCTGTTGTACTAAAGGCCTGAGCGCTAACAAATTGGTCACCAGGCTGCAGAAATGCTAGTAGTAGAGCAATTTCTCCGACAGTCGTTGGATCGACGCAAAGGTCTTATAATATGACCAAAGATGCCTTTGTAGCTCAGGATTTCATTTTCAAAACATTTGTTGTGCAAGACAGAAAAATTGAAAATAAATAAGTTTTCTGTCGGATGCATTATTATAAATGTGTATTACGTGAAATATTTCTCTAATAACAAACAGGGAACAAAATGTTTTCTTTTTTTTTTTATTTGAACTCAATTTCTATCGTTTGACAAGCGGGGTTTTATTTCTCAAATTCCAGCTACATTTCTCAGTAAATCCTTCAGATAAGATTCGAATTTTATTTGTAACAACCCTGTCCATATTTATAAAAGCATATTTTTATATTTTTTTGCAACTGTGACTGTGAGAGAGACGGTGTTTTTATTGGAGGCGCATTGTTAAAACATATTTCATGTTTCGAATTTGGCATTTTAATGTAGGGCCGCCGTTTTATGACTACAAAAGTCACTGTTTTCCGGTGGGGAACACTTAATGGGGCTCCTTTTTTATGGGGCAGTTAAAATTTCACAAATGCAATAAACTGCCTTTCCCCACATTCAAGAGAGAGAATGTCGCTTAAGAAAGTGCTGTTAGTTTAAATCGATAAACTCATTTAAGGAATGCTTTATTTTGCGGCTTTTGGCCACGGCGATATTAACTCCTCCAAAATTGTCTTAGCAGAAATGAAATTGCGTGGCCTGCTTTATTATGTTTTGATGGCTGCCTAGTTGGGGAATTTCAAGTGCATTGCCAGAATAGACTCAATCAAGTGGCATTTTATTACTTTTTTCCTAACCAGGAGTTTTTAATTCAATATTTATTTGGGTTGTAAATGTTTTATGTTTAGTCTAATTTGTTAAGTTTTTTTTTTTTTCCAAATGCAGCTGGCAAATAGACCGTGATCTTTTATGCCGTAAGGGCTGCACCGACATTACTCACTTTGCACTACCAGGGGGCGCTTGTAACTTGAAGATAAACCACGGACGCGGAGTAACAATGCCCCCGCAACGCTCTACGATCCTATTAGGACCGGGACCTACGGTTTAATGTGGATTTCGAACCACGACAAACACCCATGGCTCAGCTGGGATTCGAAACTGATACCTGTGGTACCGATAACCAGAGCGCTAGCCACTCGGCCATCAGGTCCCTAATTTGTTAAGGTATAAAAAAGAATTAAGAAAAAGGTTGCTCTAATTCAAAGGTTGAAAATATTACTATATGCAATTACTTATTTTAAGTACAGGGTGATCATCATAAAAATAAATAATACGTAAAATCCAAAGCGTGCTAAAAAAGCTGCTGTGTGCAAAAAGTAATTATTGGTACTATAATTTACAAAGTTATTTAAAAATTCTAACTTATTTGATATTCCGTACCGATAAAAAAATGAAAGTAGAGACAATTTACTAATTACTTTCTCTACCAAACCATCGAAGGGTGGTTTGACGTAATAGACACATTTCATGTTTCGAAATCTATAAGTAGGCAGGTTACCCTTGTCCTAATTTTGGGCTATGGCGCAGATAATGATGAATATATATAGATATAATATTTTAAATGAAATTTTCAAATTATATAATTCAAAATTTAATACAAAACAACACATTCATAAGGTTTATTTCAGGATCTTGTTTATTCATATATAGTCATTTTGTGATAGACACTAATGTCATGGAAAGAGGAAAAGAGGTAGGGCAGCTTTGTTGAAATGCACCAACCGTAAGTATGATTTGGTACAGTGACGCTGACTTTTACGGGGTAGGGCTAAATGTAGGGTTACGGTTAAATGCCAAATTTTGCATATATAAAATTTATTTTTGCTCTCTACTGTATTACTCTATTACCTGAGGGCAGAGTGACTAGCTTTCTGGTGTTAGGGACACAGGTTTTGAGTTCGATTCCCGGTGGTGACATGGATGTTTGTAGGGGTTTGGTATCCGCTTTAAGGGTGGGTCTCGGTCTAATATGACTGTACGGTGTCGGTGCAATCTTATTCCGGAACAAAAAAAAAACATCTCCTGTCTCGAAATATGCCAGTAAGCAGGCGGCCTTGGCCTACTATGGGACTGTTGCGCCAATGAAGAAAAAGAAGAATTTTAAAATGATAAAAAAAAAAAGGAAACTAGATTGAACTGGATTTCATCTTTTTTTTATTTCAATTTCTCGTGTAAATATCTCATATTGGAACTGTCTGAGATAAAAAAAAAAAATTGTAAATTAATACGATCTTTTGTTATTCTTTTGCTATTTTTTCCCTACCGTTTCAGGTAATATCAGCTCACTAAAAAGAGTTTTTTTACCCTTAATTTTCCGTTTGGAAGAAGACATGACCTGACCACTATGAGTATTGTAAAAATCAATAATTTGAACTTTGTTGGACATAAAATCTTCAATTATTTTGTTTTTTCATCAATATTATTCTATCTTCTTTACTCTAGTGAAAAAAATAAAAACAACTTTTTCAAAAAAGAAATCTGATGAAATTTAAGCGGATACTAACTTGAAAGAAAAACAGCCACAATTAAATCTTTAAAACTCGGAACTCACTCGACCCATAAATATCAGAAACCATTTTAAACTGTTGGAACTGTGTTGAATTAATTTCTTTTTCCACCTTTTAATAGTACTCCAAAAAAGCTCAGGTGGGATTTTAATTAAGAAAAACATTTTTCCTAACATATTAAGTCCTGGAAAATTAAATCTTCTTTTTCTTCCAAAGAGTTTTCTTTTCCAATATTTATGAATTTGGTGAAAAACGTCAAAGCTTATTATTTTCATGAATTTTTAATAAAGAAGATTTCCGTTTAAAAAAATATACTTTTTCGGTTTGAACCACCTTGATTGAAATATTTTTTTTTCTCGGTGCTAGCGAAATTGCCTTAGTATCCCTAAAGAAGCTGTCAATTTGTGTTTGGTGGTTTTGTGAATCGGGTAAGGTAAAACAAAGAAAAAAGGGGGGGAGGTGAAAGAATTTCACTCCAGAAATGTATGATGTAAGAATACATATTGTGATGTTTGATGCTCATCTAAACATTAACATAATGCAAATTCTGGATAATCTTTAGGGTCACAATTTTGAGTGAAGGAATTTTATTTTACTTTATTTTATTTATTGATTATTTTTTGAGTAAGTAGACTTTTTTCCTGATTGGATTAATTATTTTTCTTTTAAATATTTATATTTCGATGATTATGTTTTAAAATTCATCATTAACATTGTGCTCTTTATAAATGCGAAATATTTTGAGCCAGGTATAATATACAGATATATGGGGTCAGATGGCCAAGTGACTAGCGCTCTGGCGTTAGCTGCCACAGTTTCGAGTACGAGTCCCACCAGTACCATAGTTGTTTTGATTGGTTCAAAATCGACTTTAAACTATAGATCCCAGTCTAGCATCGCTAACATCGGCTAACAATGCTATCTTGTAAAACGAACACATCTCATGTTTCGAAATCTGTAAGTAGACAGACAAACTTGGGGCTGTTGCGCCAATGTAAAAAAAGAAGAATTTTAAAATGATCCCAAAAAAAAAACTAGATTGAAATGTATTTTTTTTTTCATCTATTTCAATTTCTCGAGAAAATTTCTCAAGTTGGAACTGCGTGAGTTAAAAAGACCATATAAATCATAAATATATATTGTTTTTTGCTATTGTATACTGTTCTTTTGTTATTTCTTCTATCACTTAAAGTAACACCATCTATCCAAAATGAATTTCGTACCCCTAATTTGCCTTTTCAAAGCAGACAGGACCTATATACTATCACTATTAAGAAAATCAATAATTGGAACTTTGTCGGATAGGAAATCTTCAAACATTTTATTTTTTTCTTCAATATTATTCTATCTCTGTTTCACTTCTTTCTTTCTCTTTTGAAAAAAAATATATATAATTTTTCAAAAAAAGAACAGTGACGAAATTTAACCAGATACTAACTTGAAAGAAAAACAACCGGAATTAAATCTTAAAAACTCGGCAAACTCACTCGACCCATAAATATCGGAAACCATTTTTAACTGTTGGCCGTGTCTAGAATTAATTTCTTTTTTCCACCTTTTAATAGTCACTCCAAAAAATCTCAGGTGGTATTTTAATTAAGAAAAACATTTTTCCTAACATATTAAGTGTGGGAAATTAAATCTTCTTTTTCTTCGAAAAGAGTTTTATTTTCCAATTTTTATCAATTTGGTGGAAAACATCAATGTTTATTATTTTCGTGAAATTTTAATTAAGAAGATTCCTTTTAAAAAAAATATATTTTTGGCCGTTTTAACCACCTTGATTGAAATATATATTTTTTTTAAGTTGCTAGTGAAATTGCCTTAGTATCTGCAATGAAGCTGTCAATTTGTGTTTGGGTTTTGTGATTCGTGTGAAGAAAAAAATAGGGCAGGGGGGGGGGGTAGGAATTCCGTTCTAGAAATGTCTAATGTCAGAATATTTTCTGCAGAGTGAACAGATTGTGATGGATGATGCTCAGCTAAACATTAAAATAATGCAAATTCTGGATAATCTTTATGGTCATAAATTTGAGTGAAGGACTTTTTTTTCCTAATAGCAGTAATTATTTATTTTCTTTTAAATATTTATATTAGTATAATTATGTTTTTAAATTCTTCATTAAATTGAGTTTCTTAAAGAAATACTTGATTTTTAGGTTTTTGAAATATGTTATTTGAAATTAAAATCATGAGGATGTTTATAAACGCCAAGCAATTTGAACCAAATAATATATATATATACATACATATATATATATATATATACATATATATATATATATATATATATATATATATATATATATATATATATATATATATATGTATCTATATCTATATATATATATATATATATATATATATTATGAGAAAATTAAGTGATTAAGAACTGTCCAAATACTGCAAAAAAATCGAGTAAAGAGTCAGGAGTCAAGAATTGGCATTGGTCCAACACAAGTGAGGGAAATTTTTTGTCAAACTCTTGCATCATAGGGAAATGATTTCCTATCGTCTAAATTAATATAATCTTAAAGATGTACTATTTATAAACGATAATTTTACAAAAATTATACCGAAAAGGAAACTAGATTGAAATACATTTTTTTTTCTTCTATTTCAATTTCTCGTGTAAATTTCGCATGTTTGAACTGAGACTGGTAAAAAAAAATCGTAAATTAATATTATCCTTTGTTATTCTCTGTTGTTCTTTTGTTTTTTTCCCTGATCGTTTCCTGTAATATCAGCTAAGAAAAATGAGATTCAAAACCCTAATTTGCCTCTAAAATAAAGAAAATAAAATAATAAAGAGTTTCTTACCTCTAATTTTCCCTTCGGAAGAATACATGACCTAACCAGTACCAGTATTAAGAAAATCAATTATTTGAACTTTGTTGGATATAAAATCTTCAATTATTTTGTTTTTTCGCCAATATTATTTTAATTTCCCTGCCCTTGTGAAAAAAAATAAATATAATTTTTTCAAAAAGAAATGCGAACAGGGAGTTCAAAAGAAAAACAACCGGAATTAATTCTTTAAAACTCGGAACTCACTCGACCCATAAATATCAGAAACCATTTTAAACTGTTGGAACTGTGTTGAATTAATTTAATTTCCACCTTTTAATAGTACTCCAAAAAACTCAGTTGGTATTTTAATTAAGAAAACATTTTTCCTGACATATTTTTTCTTCCAAAGAGTTTTCTTTACCAATTTTTACCAATTTGGTGGAAAACGTCAAAGATTATTATTTTCGTGAAATTTTGAAAAAGGAGATTCCGTTTAAAAAATATATTTTTGGTTGTTTTAACCACCTTGATTGAAATATTTTTTTTCTCGTTGCTAACGAAATTGCCTTAGTATCCGTAAAGAAGATGTCAATTTGTGTTTGGGGTTTTGTGAATCGTGTTAGGAAAAAAAAGGGGGGTGGGGTGGAAGGTATTCCACTCAAGAAATGTACGATGTCAGAATATTTTCTGAAGAGTCCACAGAATGTGATGGATGATGCTCAGCTAAACAGTAAAATAATGCAAATTATGGATAATCTTTATGACCATAATTTTGAGTGAAGGAATTTTTTTTTTCAAATAATTAAGCGTTTTTCCTGACTGTATTATTTATTTTTTTTATTTAAACGTTTATATTTTGATAATTATGTTTTAAAATTATTCATGATGATTGTGTTGCTTAAAGAAAAAGTTGATTTTTAAGTTTCTGAAATATGCTATTTGTAAAGGTGTAAAATTATGGTGATCTTTATAAATGCCAAATATTTTGAGCCGAGTAAAAAGAATATATATATGAGGTCTGATAGCCGAGTGACTAGCACTTTCACGTTTGGTGTCACAGTTTCGTTTTGGAGCCCCGATAGTATCATGGTTGTTTTTAGTGGTTCGAAATCCACTAGAAAATGTACGTGGGGTCCAGTATGAATGTAGAGTGTTGGGCGAGGGCTAACAACTCTACCCCGTAAAACGAAGACCTCATGATTTGAAATCTGCCTATAGGCAGATAACTTTGGCCCGTTTCCATGGGGGTGTGGTGCCAAAGAAGAAGAAGAAAAATTTTATAATGAAAACGGAAGGAATCTGTATTGAACTAGATTTAATTTTTTTCGTATATTTCAATTTCTCTTGTAAATTTCTTATGTTGGAAATGTTTTAAATAAAAAAAATCTTAAATTAATAGGATCTTTTGATATTCTCTGTTGCTCTTTGGTTATTTTTTTCCTATCGTTTCAGGTAATATCTGCTCACTAAAAAGAGTTTCTTACCCCTAATTTTCCCTTTGGAAGAATACATGACCTGGCCACTGTCAGTATTGTAAAAATCAATAATTTGAACTTTGTTGGATATAAAATCTTCAAATATTTTGTTTTTTCATCAACATTATTCTATCTTCTTTACTCTAGTGAAAAAAATAAAGATAACTTTTCCAAAAGGAATGTGATGAATTTTAACCGGATACAAACTTGAAAGAAAAACAACCGGAATTAAATCTTCCAAAACTCGGAACTCACTCGACCCATAAATATCAGAAACCATTTTAATCTGTTGGCTGTGGGGCATTAGTTTCTTCTTCTCCAACTTTTAATAGTACTCCAAAAAACTCAGGTGGGATTTTAATTAAGAAAAATATTTTTCCTCGCATATTAAGTCTGGAAAATTAAATCTTTTTTCTTCCAAAGAGTTTTCTTTTCCGATTTTTATCAATGTGGGGTAAAACGTCAAAGCTTATTATTTTCTTGAAATTTTAATAAAGAAGATTCCGTTCAAAAATATATATTTTTGGCTGTTTTAACCACCTTGATTGAAATATTTTTTTTTTTAAGTTGCTAGTGAAATTGCCTTATATCCTTAAAGAAGGAGTCAATTTGTTTTTTGGAGTTTTGTGAATCGTGTGAATTACACTCAAGAAATGTTCGATGTCAGAATATTTTCTGAAGAGTCCACAGATTGTGATGGATGATGCTCATCTAAACATTAAAATAATGCAAATTTTGGATAATATTTGTCATAATATTGAATGAAGCAATTTTTTTTTTTTTATTTACTTATATTTTTATTATTATTATTATTATTATTATTATTTTTTGAGTAAGGCGATTTCTTTCTTGACTTGATTATTTTATTTTATTTTTAATATTCGTATTTTTGGTAATTACGTTTTAAAATTCTTGATTAATGTTGTGTTCTTAAAAAAATGATTTTAAGTTTTTTTAAATATACTGTTTGTAAAGGTATAAAATTATGGTAGTGTTTATAATTGGCAAATATTTTGAACCAAAAGATGTAATCACTTATATTGTAAGTCATTTAAATGAAAATTTTATAATTATATAATATTTTATAAGGTATTTTCAGTTCTTTTCTATTCCTACAGGTTAAATTTGTGATAGATATTGTAAATGACAAATTTTACCTGTATAATGTAATTTTTTATCTATTTAGTTCTGCCGTCAACTGCATTAGTACTGACCTAGGCCGTGATAGGCGAGCGCCGTAGGTTTCGGATTCTGGTCCCCCAGTGCCTTGACTGTAGTGCGTAGAGCTCACAAACTTATCCCGCGTTAAAAAAAAAAAAAAAACTGTCTCGATATCTGCCAGTTGGTAGACGGCCTTGCCCACCGTTGGGATATTGCGCCAATGAAGAAGAAATTTAAAATGATATGAAAAAGGAAACTACTTTGAAATGGATTTAAATTTTTCTTCTATTTTAATTGCAAATGTAACTTTTTCATGTTTTATCTATATTTGATAAACAAATCGTAAAATGTCGCATATAATCGTAAAAAATTGTTGTATATTCTTTTGGTATTCTCTATTCTTTTGTTATTTTTTCTTATCGCTTCATGCAATATCAGCTAACAAAAATGAGTTTCTTTCGTATAATTTGCCCCTACGAACGAAACATGGCCTAAGCACTATCCATATTAAGAAAATCAATAATTTGAATTTTGTTGGATATAAAATCTTCAAATGTTTTATTTTTTCAACAATATTATTCTATCTTCCTTTCACTCGTGAAAAAAAATAAAGATAATCTTTTTACAAATAAAAGAAATCGATGAAATTTAACAGGATACAATTCTGAAAGAAAAACAACCGAAATTAAATATTTAAAACTCGGAACGCACTCGACCCATAAATATCAGCAAACCATTTTAATCTGTTGGCCATGTCTGGAATTAAATTTCTTTTTCCACCTTTTAATAGTACCCCAAAAAAACTCAAGTGGAATTTTAATTAAGAAAAACATTTTTCCTCACATATTAAGTCTGGGAAATTAAATCTTCTTTTTCTTCCAAAAGAGTTTTCTTTTCCAATTTTTATCAATTTGGTGAAAACGTCAAAGCTTATTATTTTCGTGAAATTTTAATAAAGAAGATTTCATTTAAAAAAAATATTTTTGTGGCGTTTTAACCATCTTGATTGAACTTCTTTATTTTTTCTCGATGCTAGCGAAATTGCCTTAGTATCCGTATAAGATGCTGTCAAATTGTGTTTGGGGTTTTGTGAATAGTGTGAGGAAAAGAAAAAGGGGTGGGGACGGAATTCCACTCAAGAAATGTACGATGTCAAAATATTTTCTGAAGAGTCCACAGATTGTGATGGAGGATGCGCAGCTAAACATTAAAATAATGCAAATTCTGGATAATCTTTATGATCATAATTTGGTGTGAACGACTTTTTTTTTGAATAATTAGTGTACTTTCCTGACTGGATTATTTTTTTTTCTTTTAAATATTTTTATTTGGATAATTATGTTTAAAAATTCTTCGTTAATTTTTTTTTTTTTTTTTTTTTTTTTAAACTTTATTTCTAAATTTTTTAAATATACCGTTTGTAAATTTGTAAAATTATGATGTTTATAAAAGCCAAATATTTTCAGCCAAGGGATTTATACATATATAAGATTATATATATATATATAAGATTATATATATATATATAGATTTATATATATATATATAAAATATTATTTTATATATATATAAAAATGTATTATATACACAAAATATTTTTTTCTAAGACTCATTCTAAGTTTATCTCAGCATTAAGTAAATTTATAAGAAAGGCCTGATGATCATATTAGACCGGGATCTACGGCCTAAAGGGGCTTCCGAACGACTACGAAACATAAATGGCAACGCCAGGACTCTAGCCCGAAACACCAGAACGTTAATCACTCGGCCATCAGGCCCTAAAGTGACACTAATACAGTTGACTGCAAAAATAACATTTATACATGCAAAATTTTGAAGATCAGTGCCTATTAAAAAATTAGCATTATGAGTAAACAAGAACCAGAAAAAAACTTATGTATATGTCGGGAATGATGAATGATGAATTTAATGAATGACAATTGATGATGAATGAGGATGAATGATAATGAATGATAATGAATGATAATGATAATGAATGAATGAATTTTTATGAAGTATATTTCTGGTGAATTTCGAATTATATAATTATAAATTTTCATTAAAGGACTTAAAATATGTTGTTACTATAATGCAGCTGGCAATGCAAAGACCGTTAATCTTTATATCATAAGCAAGGGCTGCACTACTGTTACTCATTTAGCAGTACCCAGGTGCTACATGTAGCTTAAAGATATGCTACGGATGCAAGTAACACTACCCCCACAACTATCTACGATCATGTTTTACCGAGACCTACTGTTTAGATTTGATTTATCTAGGGTACCAAATGACAGCCACTCGACCATCAGACGACTTACAACATCTACACTATATTTACTAAGTGCTGTATATATCACTTGGCTCGAAATATTTGGCGTTTAAAAGCATAATCATAATTTTAAACCTTAAAAAATGGCATATTTAAAAAATCATTTTTTTAAAAAGTCCTTTAAAAAAAAAAAAAAAACACAATGTTAATGAAGAATTTTAAAACATAATTATCTAAATATAAATATTTAAAAGAAAAATAATTAATCCAGTCAGGAAAGAAGTTTACTTACTCAAAAAAAAAAAAAAAAAAAAAAAAAGGAAAACCTTCATTCAAAGTTATAACCATAAAGATTATCCAAAATTTGCATTATTTTAATGTTTAGCTTGAACATCATCCATCACATTCTGTGGACTCTTCACAAAATATTCTGACATCGTACATTTCATGAGGGGAATTTCCCCCCCCCATTTTTTTTTTTTTTTTTTCCTTCACACGATTCACAAAACCCCAAACACAAATTGACAACTTCTTTACAGATACTAAGGTAATTTCACTTGCAACGCCAAAAAAAAAAAATTGTCAATTAAGGTGGTTAAAACAGCCAAAATATATTTTTTAAACCGAAACTTCTTTATTAGAATTTTACGAAAATAATACGTTTGACGTTTTTACCACATTGATAAAAATTGGAAAAGAAAACTCTTTGGAAAAAAAAAAAGATTTAATTTTCCAGGACTTAAAGTGTTGGGAAAAATATTTTTCGTTATTAAAATTCCACCTGAGTTTTTTTGGAGTGACTATTAAAAGGTGGAAAAAGAAATTAATTCCAGACACGGCCAACGGATTTAAAACGGTTTCTGATGTTTATTGGTCGAGTAAGTTCCGAGTTTTAAAGATTTAATTCTGGTTGTTTTTCTTTCAAGTTTGTATCCGGTTAGATTTCATCACATTTTTTTTTTGAAAAAGTTATTTTTATTATTTTTTTTCACAAGTGAATGGAAGATAGAATAAAATTGATGAAAAAACTAAATAATTGAAGATTTTATATCCAACAAATATCAAATTATTGATTTTCTTAATACTGATATTGGCTAGATTATTCGCCCTTCGAAGGGGCAAATTAGGGGTAAGAAACTCATTTTTGTTAGCTGAAATTATTTGAAAAGATATGAAAAATATAACAACAAAATAATAGAGAATAACAGAACACCACATTAATTAACGATTTTTTTTTTTATCAAACGCAGTTCAAACATGAGAAATTTACACAATAAAATAAAATAGACGAAAGATGAAATCCATTTCAATCTAGTTTTGTTTTTGGTATATTTGGTTTTGTTTTAAAAGGCTTCTTCTTCATTGGCCCAGCGGCGACATGGTGGTCCAAAGTCGTCTGCCTACTGGCATATTTCGAGACAGGAGATGTGTTTTATTTTGAGTAAGATTGTCAGCTCTATACATTTAAAATTCTTTTTTTCATTGGCGCAACAACCCCATGGTGGAAAGGTCGTCTGCCTACTGGTGTATTTTAAGACATGGGATGTGTTTCGTTTTTCCGAATAAGATCAGCTCTACACCCTTCAAACATATTAGACCAGGATATACGGCTTCACATGGATTCCGAACCACTACAAACATCCATGCCACTGCCTTGTGGAACTGAGAGTCAGAGCGCTAGTCACTCGGGCATCAGCCGATTTACAAAATATTTAAAATATATATTTACCAAGTTATGTATATATCACTTCGCTCATTATATTTGGCGTTTATAAACATCATCATAATTTTACACCTTACACACAACATATTTAAAAAAATTAAAAATCAAGTTGTAGTTTTTTTAAAGAACACAATGTTAATAAAGAATTTTAAAACGTATTTATCAAAATGGAAGTATTTATTAGAAAAAAAATAATTAATGCGGCCAGTAAAAAAGTCTGCTTACTCAAAAAAAAATATTCCTTCACTCAAAATTATGGTCAAAAAGATTATCAATAATTTGCAATAGCTTGAAAATCATTCCTTCACTCAAAATTATGGTCAAAAAGATTATCAATAATTTTCATTATTTTAGTGTTTAGCTTGAGCATCATCCATCACAATCTGGGGACTCTTCGCAAAATTTTCTGACATCGTACATTTCATGAGGGGAATTCTCAAAATTATGGTCAAAAAGATTATCAATAATTTGCATTATTTTAGTGTTTAGCTGAGCATCATCCATCACAATCTGGGGACTCTTCGCAAAATTTTCTGACATCGTACATTTCATGAGGGGAATTCTCAAAATTATGGTCAAAAAGATTATCAATAATTTGCATTATTTTAGTGTTTAGCTTGAGCATCATCCATTACAATCTGGGGACTCTTCGCAAAATTTTCTGACATCGTACATTTCATGAGGGGAATTCTCCCCCCCCCACACTTTTTTTTTATCTCACACGATTCACAAAACCCCATACACAAATTGACAGCTTCTTTGCAGATACTAAGACAATTTCGCTTGCAACGTGAAAAAAAAAAAAATTCAATCAAGGTGGTTAAAATAGTCAAAATATATTTTTTAAACGGAATCTTCTTTGTTAAAATTTCACGAAAATAATAAGATTTGACGTTTTCATCAAATTGATAAAAATCGGAAAAGAAAATTCTTTCGAAGGAAAAAGAAGATTTAATTTTTCATGACTTAATATGTTCGGAAAAATGTTTTTCTTAATTAAAATTTCACCTGAGTTTTTTTGGAGTACTATTAAAAGATGGAAAAAGAAATTAATTCCAGACACAGCCAACAGATTAAAATGGTTCATGATATTTATGGGTCAAATGAGTTCCAAGTTTTACAGATTTAATTCTGGTTGTTTTTCTTTTAAATTTGTTTTATTTTAATGTTTCTGATATTTATGTGTCGAGTGAGTTCAGAGCTTTAAAGATTTAATTATGGTTGTTCTCCTTTCTAATTTGTATCCGGTTAAGTTTCCTCTCTTTCTTTTTAGAAAATTTATCTTTATTTTTTTTTTTCACAAGTGAAAGTGAGTTAAAATAATATTGATGAAAAAACAAAATATTTGAAGATTTTATCCAGCAAAGCTCAAACTATAGATTTTCTTGATACTGATAGTGGTTAGGTCATGTATCATTTGAAAAGTCAAATTAGGGGTAAGAAACGCATTTTGGTTTGCTTGTCTTACTTGAAAAGTTAGGAAAAAAAAATAGCAAACGAACAACAGACAATAACAAAATACCATATTAATTTAAGATTTTTTTATCAAGAATTGTTCCACATGAGAAATTTACACAAGAAAATAAAATAAAAGAAAAGATGAAATCCACGTCAAACTAGTTTTGTTTTTGGTATTTTAAAATTCTTCTTCTTCTTCATTGCCACAACAGCCGCATTGTAGCCTTAGAATGTCTGCCTACTGGCACATTTCGAAACAGGAAATGTTTTTTTTTTTTACAGGGTAGCGTTGTCAGGCCTATGTTCTGCGCTCTACAGTCATATTAGACCAGAACCGAATCACTGCAAATGCCCATGGCACCGCCAGGACTCCAATCCGAAACCTGTGGCAATGAGCAACGCTAGTAACACGGCCATCAGGTCCCAGAGTGTGACTAATACAGTTAATGGCAAAACTAATTTTTATACATGCAAAATTTGGCAGGTACAATGACCATCAAAAAATTAGCTTGTATGTATAAACAAGATCTTGTAAAAGAACTTATGAATTTGATGTTTAGTATAACATTCAGAAATATATAATTTAAAATTTTCATTTATTTGACCTAAAATATGTACAATATATATATATACATATATATATATATATATATATTTATATCACTTAACTCAAATTATTCGGCGTTAATAAACACCACCACAATTTTACACCTTTACAAATATCTTATTTGAAAAACGTAAAAATCAACTTTTTCTTTAAGGAACTCAATGAAGAATTTTAAATCATAATTATCCAAACATAAATATTTGAAAGAAAAAATAATAATAATCGATCCAGGAAAGACGTTTACTTACTCAAAAAAAAAATAACATAAAATAAAATAAAAATCAGGAAAAAAATATAATCTGTTATCAAGAAAAAAATCTAATTACTCAAAAAAAAAAATCCCTCACTCAAAATTATGGTAATAAAGATTATCCAGAATTTGCATTATTTTAATGTTTAGCTGAGGATCATCTATCACATTCTGCGGACTCTTCACAAAATATTTTGACATGAGACATTTTTTGAATGGAATGCCTCCCCCCACCCCCCTTTTTTTTTTTTCCTTCGCAGGATTCATAAAACCCCAAACACAAATTGACAGTTTCTTTACGGATACTAAGGCAATTTCTCTAGTACCGAGAAAAAAAAATATTTCAATCAAGATGGTTAAAACAGCCAAAATATATTTTATTTTAAAACGGAATCTTCTTTATTAAAATTTCACGAAAATAATAAACATTGACGTTTTCACCCAATTGATAAAAATTGGAAAAGAAAACTCTTTGGAAGAAAAAGAAGATTTATTTTTCAGTACTTAATATGTTAGGTAAAATTTTTTCCTTAATTAAAATCTCACCTGAGTTTTTTTGGAGTGACTATTAAAAAGTGGAAAAAGAAATTAATTCCAGACACAGCCCACAGATTAAAATGGTTCATGATATTTATGGGTCAAATGAGTTCCGAGTTTTAAAGATTTAATTCCGGTTGTTTTTCTTTCAAGTTTGTTTCCGGTTAAATTGCATTACATTTCTTTTTTTAAAACGTTATCTTTATTTATTTATTTTTTTTCACAAGCGAAATGAAGTTAGAATAATATTGATGAAAAAAACAAAATACTTGGAGATTTTATATAAACAATATTCAAATTGTGGATTTTCTTAATACTGATATTGGTTAGGTCATGTCTCAATCGGAGGGGCAAATTAAGGGTAAAAAACTCATTTTGGTTAGCTGATATCACTTGATACGATAGGAAATGAATAACAATAGAGCAACAGGGAATAACAAAAGACCATTCTAATTTACGATTATTTTTATTAAACGCAGTTCAAATATGAAAAATTTACCGAATTAAAATAGAAGAAAAGGAATCCATTTCATTCTATATTCCTTTATGGTATCATTTAAAAAATTTTCTTCTCCATTCTTATGAATTTGTTGCTTTGTATTACATTTTCTAGTAAAAAGTTAATTTAAAGTTTAAAGTAAAGGTAAAAGGTTTTTAAGTCTATTAAAAAGTTAATTTAAAATTTTCATTTAAAGGACTTACAATATGTTGTGGTTCTAATGCAGCTGGTATTACAGAGACAGTTAATATTCATGCCCAAAAGCAAGGACTGCGTTGCTATTACTCATTTAGCACTATCTAGGGGTCACTTGTAGCTTGATTTGGTTTGGTTTGCCGTTCTACGGTCATCATGTGCACATGAGGACTAACCAGAACAGGTCTTACAGTTTAAAGTGGATTCCGAACCACTAACAAACATCCATGCCATAGCCAGGATTCGAACATGCAGCATGTGGTACAAAATGACAAAGCGTTGGCGAATTGGCCATCAGACCGTCGTGTAGCTTGAACATATGCTACAGATGCCAGTAACTTTACCCCCACAACTCTCACGATACTATTAGTCGGGGACCTATGGTTAAAAAGTGGATAACGAACGACTACAAATATCCAAGCTATCGTGGTACCGAGCACCAGAGCACTTGCCACTCGGCCATCATTTGACTTATAATATATAAAATATATATATATCGTGTTTATAAACACCACCATAATTTAACACCTTTATAAACAACATTTTTTTTAAAGAAATCAATGTTAATGAAGAAATTTAAAACATAATTATCCAAATATAAATATTTAAATGAGAAAATAATCCGGTCAGGAAAGAAGTCTACTTATTCAAAAAAAGATAATAATAATAATAAAATTTAAATAAAAAGTAAAATAAAAAATAATAAATTAATAAATAAAATAAAATAAAAATTAATAAACTAATAAATAAAATTAAATAAAAAGAAACAAATAAATAAAAATAAAATAAATTTTCTTCACTCAATATTATGATCATTAAGATTATCTCGAATCTGCATTACTTTAATGTTTAGTTGAGCATCATCCATCACATTCTGTGGAGTCTTCAGAAAATATTCTGACAGCGTACATCTCTTGGGTGGAATTCCTCCCCCCTTTTTTTTTTTTTTTTACCTCACACGCATCACAAAACACAAACACAAATTGACAGACTCTTTGCGGATACTAAGGCAATTTCGCTAGCAACAACAAAAAAAAAAAAAAAAAAAATTTCTATCAAGCTTGTTAAAACAGCAAAAATATTTTATTTTTTTTAAACGCAATCTTCTTCATTAAAATTTCACGAAAATAATAAGCTTTGACATTTTCACCGAATTGATAAAAATTGGAAAAGAAAACTCTTTGGAAGAAGAAGAAGATTTAATTTCCCAGACTTAATATGTGAAGAAAAATATTTTTCTTAATTAAAATTCCACCTGAGTTTTTTGGAGTGACTATTAAAAGGTGGATAAAGAAATTAATTCCAGACACAGCCAACAGATTTAAAATGATTTCTGATATTTATGGTTCGATTGAGTTCCGAGTTTTAAAGATTTAATTCTGGTTCTTTTTCTTTCAAGTTTGTATTCGGTTAAATTTCCTCACTGTCTTTTTAGAAAAATTATTATTATTTTTTTTTTTTTTTTTTTTTGTCAAGTGAAAGCAAGATAGAATAATATTGATGATGAAACAAAGTATTTGAAGATTTTATATCCAACAAAATTCAAATTATTGACTTTCTTAATACTGATAGTGGTTAGGTCATGTCTGGTTTGAAAGGGCAAATTAAGGGAAACGAAAATTATTTTTCTTAGCTGATATTACTTGGAAAGATAAGAAAAATAACAGAAGCACAACAGAGGATAACAAAAGACCATATTAATTTACGATTTTTTTGTCTAACACAGTTCCAGCATGAGATATTTACAAGGGAAATTAAAATAGAAGAAAAAATTAAACCTATTTCAAACCAGTTTTTCATTATATCATTTAAAAAATCTTCTTTTCATGGGCGCAACAGCCCAATGGTGGGCAAAGGCAGTCTGGCTACTGGCAGATATCGAGAGAGGAAATTGTTTTTGTTTTATTTACGGGATAATATTATCAACCCTACGCACTACAGTCATATCAGACCAGGACTTTTGGTTTAAAGTTGATTCCGAACCTCAACTTACATTCATGGCGTTTGGGGACTAGAACCCGACACCAATCGCACCAAATGCCAGTCACTCGGCTATAACGCCTCAAAGGGTTACTGATCCACTTGATTGCAGAACTAAATTTTATACACGTAACATTTGGTATTTATAGTATCTATTACAAAATTAACCTGCATAAAAAACAAGATCCTGAAAAAAACCTTATGAATTTGTTGTTTTGTGTTACATTTCGAATTATTATTTTTTTTTAAATTTTCATTTAAATGCCTAATAATATATACAATATTATATATATATATATATTTACTAAGTGATGTATATATAACTTAGTTGAATATTTGATGCTTACAGAGTTTTACACTTTTAGAAACAGTATATTTAAGAATTTAAAAATCAAGTATTTCTTTAACCAACTCATTGTTACTGAAGAATTACAAACATAATTATAAAAAATAGAAATATTTAAAAGAAAAATAATAATACATTCTGGAAATAAGTGTACTTACTCAAAAAATAATAAATAAATAAAATAAACCTTCACTCAAAATTACTGTCATAAAGATTATCTAAGTGGAATTTGCATTATTTTAACGTTTAGCTAAGCATCATCCATCACATTCTGCGGATTCTTCATAAAATATTCTGACATCACACATTTCTTGAGTGGATCCTGCCCCCCTTTTTTTTTTTTACCTCACAAGAATCACAAAACCCAAACACAAATTGACAGCTTCTTTGCGGATACTAAGGCAATTTCGCTAGCAACGATAAAAAAAAATATTTCAATCAAGTTGGTTAAAACAGCCAAAATATATTTTTTAAATGAATTCTTCTTTATTAAAATTTCACAAAAATAATAAGCTCTGACGTTTTCACCAAATTGATAAAAATTGAAAAAGAAAACTCTTTTGGAAGAAAAAGAAGATTTAATTTTCCAGACTTAATATGTTCGAAAAATGTTTCTCTTAATTAAAATACCACCTGAGTTTCTTCGAGTACTATTAAAAGGTAGAAAAAAAAATTAATTTCAGACGCAGCCAACAGATTAAAATGGTTTCCGATATTTATGGGTCGAGTGAGTTTTCCGAGTTTTAGAGATTTAATTCCCTTTTTTTTTCTTTCAAGTTTGTATCGGGTTAAGTTTCATGGCATTTCTTTTTTGAGAAAATTATCTTAATTATTTTTATCAGAAGTGAAAGGAAAATAGAATAATATTGTTAAAAAAACAAAATATTTGAAGATCATTTTAATCATATCATTTTAAAACTATTCCTTATTCTGCTGCCTACTGGCTGATATCGAGACAGAAGATGTTTTTCTTTTTACGTTATAAGATTATTAGTCCTTCGCACTATAGTTATATTAGACGTGCCGTTCTGTACCACAGGTTTCGGCTTCGAGTACCGGCGATGCCATGAATATTTGTAATAGTTCGGAATCCACCGTAAACCGTAGGTCCCAGTCTCATATGATCGTAGAGCGTCACAGAGTCCAATCAGATTTCTTACTTAATTCATTCTCAATCTGTAAATGGGCAACTCAGCTCTAGGTACAATGATGTGGCTTTGTATAGTATTAGTAGTAGTAGTCATATTAGACAGGGATTTACGGTTTAAAGTGGATTCCGAAACACAACACACATTCTTGGCACTAGGGTCTCAAACCCGAAACCTATGGCAACCAGCGCCAGTCACTTGGCTATCAGGCTTCATAGAGTTACTAATCGAGTTGACGGCAAAACTAAATTTTATACATGCAAAATTTGGCACATGCATTGTCCCTCACAAAATTAGCCTGTATGTATAAACAAGATCTTGAAAAAAAACATTATGAGTTTGCTGTTTTGTACTTTACGTAATTTTGCACGTTTACAAATAACATATTTAAAAGAACTTGGAAATCATTTTTTTAAGAAACACTGTTAATGAAGAATTTAAAAAATAATTATTAAAAATTTAAATATTTAAATGGAAAAAAATGAATCCAGTCTGAAAAGAATTTACTTCTCAAAAAAAAAATCCATCACTCAAAATTAAGATCATAAAGATTACACAGAATTTGCATTATTTTAATGTTTAGCTGAGCATCATCCATCACTATATGCGGACTCTTCAGAAAATATTCTAATATTCTGACATCAGACATTGAGTGGAATCCTTCCCCCCCCCTTTTTTTTTTCCTCACACCATTCGCAAAACCCCAAACACAAATTGGCAGCTTTTTTACGGATACTAAGGCAATTTCGCTAGCAACGAGAAAAAAAAATATTTCAATCAAGGTGTTTAAATTAGAAAAAAAAAAAATTTTTAAACGGAATCTTCTTTATTAAAATTTCACGAAAATAATTAGCTTTGACGTTTTTCCCAAATTGATAAAAATTGGAAAAGAAAACTCTTTGGAAGAAAAAGAAGATTTAATTTTCCAGACTTAATATGTGAGGAAAAATGTTTTTCTTAATTAAAATACCACCTGATTTTTTTGGAGTACTAGTAAAAGGTGGAAAAAAGAAATTAATTCCAGACACAGCCAACAGATTAAAATGGTTTCTGATATTTATGGGTCGAGTGAGTTCCGAGTTTCAAAGATTTAATTCCGGTTGTTTTTCTTTCAAGTTTTCACCCTGTTAAATTTCATCACATTTGTTTTTTGGAAAAGTTATCTTAATTTTTTTCACAAGAGAAATCAGGTTAGAATAATATTCATGAAAAAACAAAGTATTTGAAAATTTTATATTCAACAAAGTTCAAATTATTGATTTTCTTAATATTGATACCGGTTAGGTCATGTCTGTTTCGAATGTACAAATTAGGGAACTCATTTTTGTTAGCTGATATTACTTGAAACGACAAGAAACAAAATAACAAAAGAGCAACAGAGAATAACAAAAGACCATATTAATTATTTTTTATCCAAAACAGTTCCAACATGAACAATTTAGACATAAAATTAAAATAGAAGAAAAAAAAATCAAATCCTTTTTAATCTAGTTTCCGTTTTGGTATCTTAGTTAAAATTATAGTTCATTAAACGTACATATTTAACATTAAATTCGAATCTATTTCTCTATGATACTGGTGTGGAGAGTTTGCCAAAAAATGTCCGACTTAACGATATTGAATGGCAACGTTTTTAACGTTTAACGTTATTGAATGTTAGAAACTTAAGACTTAATTGTCATATATAGTGATCCCCACTGCTAATTCATGTAGTAAAATGAACTAGTTCATCTGTAAATTACACCTAACTGTGGCATGCGACGAAGGAACGAGGCTTCGTATCTTACCAAACAACGAAAGTTTATTTTGGTTTAATTTGTTGCTCTACAGTCATCTTGACTCATTTTAGGCTAAATAGACCGGACCTTCAGTTTAACGTGGATTACGAACCACCAAGAAACATCCATGCCACCGCCAGGATTCGAAGGATTCGAATACCAGGATTGAAGCATGTGGTACCAACGACCAGAGCGCTAGCCAATTGTCCATCAGGTCGCAAACAACGAAGAAGAGAGGTTGCCCATGTAAAAATGACTCTGATTATTTATTTATTGTTTATCTAACAGTAACAGATATTTTTAAAGCCACGGATTGTATTCATATAGAATCTCATTACGGGATTATTGCTATTATCATAATAAACACTATTCTGTATCATAAAGCATAGTGTAGACAGAAATTTACAATGTAAATTTTCTAGTAATCTCAATACCAGTACACTACAATACACCCCCTTCCTTTTCCTCCTTCCATGAGGACTTGGACTTGGTTTAGATGCTGCTAATCAACAGTATCACATTTTATTAATGGTGATTGTAATATAAAATCTTCAGGTAAAGCCTTTTCAATAACAAGACCATTCGCTATTCGATCGGCAGATATGTAACAGATTCAGCTTTATCCAAAAGGCACTTTTCCTTTATAGTGCATTTTGCGTTACTTGTCACTTTTTTTTTTAATTCCAGCTCCGACAGATGTTACCACGGGCGGGTATTATGATTAGTAGCTAACTTGCATTGCTAATCTTGGTTTGCACTATGATTTATGAAACGGAATAATGTTTACTATGATATTAACAATGATAGTGTAATAAGATTCTATTAAAATCAATCAGATGCTTTAATACCTTTGCATATCTTGCCACCCTTTCGAAAAGCACTAGCGAAAGCATAAAAATCGGTCAGTGACAATCAGTCTTCCACCTCCGACAGATGGAGCCACGGGTATTGTGATTCCTAACTAACTTATATTGTAAATGTCGGTCTGCATTGTGCTTCATGATGAGGAAAAATGTTTACTGTGATATTAACAATAATCCTGCAATAAGATTCTATATAAAAGCAATCCGATGCTTTAATGTTACTGTTACACTGCGGGAAAAAAGTAGAAGGACATTAGATTATTTTTGATAAACGAATAATGACGCATTTTTTAAACAATTAATTTATTCACAACGTTTTTACATGCAGATACCTGTATCTAGACAAAACAAAAAAGTATACAATTAAAAAAAAATGTATACTTAATAAAAAAATTGGTTTTGACGATCTCATGATCAGTGAAAAAAGTAGAAGGACACTTCTAAAAAAGAGGTGTACTATATAAATTAATATGGAATTCTTTTCCTGTTGGGTCGAATTACTTCGAAGATCCTATTTGGCATCGAACTGTATAAAGATTGAATTTTTGTTTGGCAAAAATTGTCCCATACAAAGTTTAATGATTTCTGCAGCTCAGCTACAGATTTAAACTGCTTTCCACCCTTGTAAACACGACATACAATCATTGCCCATATGTTCTCTACAATGTCGAGATAAGGACTTTTAGCAGGCCAATGTAAAAATCGAACATTGTTTGCTGCAAACCAATCTTTAACACCATTTGCAGTGTGAAATGAGGTTCCATCTTGCTGAAAAATCCAGTCATCTCCTCCTAACTCAGTGCCATACGGGAGAAGATTTGAGTTTAGAGTCTGGATGTAGTCTGTATGGTTCTGTCTACCATTTAGAAAGACTAAACTTGTCCTGCCTCCATAGCCAACTGCTAACCATACCATTAAACCACCTCCTCCCATCTGTCGAGTAGAATAAGTTTCTTCTTCAATACCAAGACAGTGCCAATAGTACTGATAACCATCTGGACCATCCAAATTGAATTTTTTCTCATCGGAAAATATAACTGAGGTCCATTCTGAGCTCCAGGACATGTGGTCTTTAGCCCACTGCAGTCGGTTCTTCATGTGTCCTTCATTCCACTTCGGATGGTGCATCCGTTTTTTTTGAAGACGAACTTTTTTGAGCGTTTTATGTAGTTATAGACAGTTCTTTTGGTTACATGTGTAATTCTTGATTGAAATTGCGCCTTGCCTACACTTCCACCAGTCTTTTTGAGTTCACGAATGATTTTTCGTTGATCACGTTGGGTGAGTTTTTTTGGTCTTCCTGTCTTCTTTTTTCTTCTGTCACTTTCAGGGTTTCTTATGAAGTTCGAAACAGTATTAGGACTGATTCGTAGCTGCCGTGCAATCTCTCTCACACCTTTGCCTTCATTTTTATAGGCAACTATTTGGCCCTTCTGAAACTTACTTAAGGGTATTCCTCTGGGCATCCTAAAACCAATAAAAACTATGAATTTCTAGCTAAATATTTTATTCTTGTTAAAAAGGAATTAAAAAAGAGAAAAACACTTACCTATAAACTTTCCAACAGCTTCTAAATAGATTTTTGGATGTGTCCTTCTACTTTTTCACACACCCAAAGTTATTAAGTATTGCATTCCTAAGTTAAAATGATGGTAAATAAAAAAATATCATTTAACTTTCACTTAACGTAAATTAAAACTCTAACAAAACAACTCTCTATAAAAATCAGATCAAAAGCAGTAAAATAAAAGCATATTGTACAAAAAAATGACTGTCCTTCTACTTTTTTCACACAGTGTAGGAAGCAATTAATTATAACCAGTGTCACTTTAACTGGAGCAAACTCCCATCTCCATTGTTTGTTATGCCCTGTGCATTAAGGTCCGAAACCTAGCTCTTTCGTCGCTTGGGGCCGCCGCTACCCTAATCACAAAACGGCTTTCTCAAACTTAATTGTTGTTAATATCATGCGCCGGCCTAATTTACAGATGAACCTTCACTTCTTCATTTATGATTTTAGATTTTAAAAATTTCTTTAAAAATTTAAATCCACGCTTGAGAAAAGAAGAAATTTCATTTTCAATATTAAGTTCTTTAGGCAAATATAAAAATAGCACATATAAAACATTTTATCAAATCTCCAAGGCCACTAATGCATTGAAATCTACTAATTTTAACTTGAGCCATCATAATTATGAACGAACATTCCATCATCTTATCTCTGGCCATTACTGATTTGTCGTGCCCACCCTTGTCAGAGACGCAGAACTTTTCGGTTCGATTTCACTTGTTTAGATTAGAGGTTAAGTGGTTTTTGAAAACACTTTGCAGTTTTGCAGGTCATTGAATAAAAACATAGATATTAAATGAGTAGATTTAAAATAATGATAAAAAATTCTCTGAAAATAATAACAATGAAATCAAATATTTAACAAATTATATTTTGGTATAAAGTCATATTGTTTTGATAAATAATAATTTACAAAATATTTTTTTCTTGTTTTGATAATTTTTGAATAATAATTATAAGAGCGTAAAACTTCTATTTATTGTAAAATTTGAAATTTCTATTTTTTGTAAATATATATTTTTTTAAATTTCTATTGATATTGAAGCTTTTAATAAAATTTTAAAATTATTTACTTTTTGCTTTTTAAATAAAACAATATAATTTATAACTGTACACATTTAAATAAACATTTTGAAGTAATATATTATTTAAATGACAATTAATTATAAATTATTAATTAATAGTAACTGGAACAATTATATCGAAATTAATAATTTCAATCAAAATTATTGTCACTATATATTTTTATAACTTATAAGCAGTTGTAAAATATAAAAAAATCTACATGCTAATTTTTGGTTATTAAAAAAAGAAGTACTTTCCTTTACTTTAGAAGTACTTTGTTTTGAAAAGTTATTCATTTTAATATGTGCTTTGAGTTATCGATTTGTTTAAAACACTCAGATCCTCTTACATCTTCTGGTCTAATAGGGGGCGGGGGGCGGCAGGGAAAGAAAAAAAAGAATACTTGGGAGGTATCTTTTAAATTTGGATAAAATCAAAAAGTCTGACATTGTTTGATGCTATGTCAATCTGTTTTTTATTACTATTCTGATTTTGAGTCGTGATGATGATAATGACGTCATTTCCGCATGTGGTAAATTTCTACCGGATACTAAACTACCACGTAGTAGAATGCCAGCCAATCATAAGGATGACCTATATCACCGATATCACCTGTATTCACCTGCTGACCTGTATCACCGATTCCTGCTCACCTGTATCGCCATTCTACGATTACAGTACAAATACACCTCTGCTGAATATAATCCAAGAAATAATCTTGGGAATTAATTAATCTGATGCAATAATCAAGGGAATTAATCAATCTGGTGCAGTAATCAAGGGAATTAATCAGTCCGATACAATAATGATGATGCAAGCTAATTTCAATTCGCCACCTATAGTATGGGGTTTCGAATGTGTTGTCACCGATTTCAGAAACGTGGAGACTCAATATTACTTCTTTGTAATTGAATCAGAGTAGATTTATAATAATGACTGTGAGAATTGACAATCCAGCTGGTTGGATTTTTTCCGCGTTTTCTTTCCTACGATATATGAGAATATGAGACATGTATTACTCAATGCAAGTTTACAATTATAAAATAGTCTGCAAGTTAATCAAATAAACTTCAATTTTATATATATTTTTCATCTTATATTTTATTTTTATTTAATCTTAAATATTTTATTACTTTTTAATCAGAAATATTTTATTCATTTTTTTTTTTAATATTAAATGTATTATTCCATGAGCATGTATAAGAGTGTTATTTTTATACGTAAGTGAAAATGAAATCCACTGATGTGCAATATATATGATATAATCTAAAATTATTTATAATAATAAAATAATTTTAAAAACATTAATAATTTTAAATCTCACTTAATTATACAAATTAACTTTTTTTTAATTTCATATTTTGTACAAATGATAATTCATAGTGATTGCAATAATTGTGACATTATGATAGGAAAAAATTTAGATTATGATAGTGCTTTCAAAGAATAAATATGTAATTTCATTAACATGCTCCCTTTCTGATAAATACATATAAATTATTTAATATTAATTTAATAATTTCAGAAACATTAACTTTAATTACAATGCAGTTCAAAAATCAAATTGCATTAGAATTAATTATCCATTAATTTTTATTACTGCTGTATTTTACTGTGATTGAAAATATAATTCAGTAACTTGTTTTCCAAAAGAAAAAAAACTCCATTTTATGCAGAATGGCTGACGTTTGTAGTGACATCTAGTGACGAATATTCTAACAAATATTCTAGTTTTAAACACTTTAGTCTTAAACAATGATTTTTAATAAATAAAAATATATTTAATTATTAGAAAAATTAATAATTTTATACGAAAACCCATTAAAATATTTATTATGATTATTAATATTATAATTTAAAGACTGATTTAGAAATTTAAAAAAAATATAAAAATATCTACATTTATTTCGTATAATTTAATGAAAAATGTATTAAACAAATATTCTGAATGTTGTTGTTTTGTCTCAAATTAATTATATATTTTTTTTGATTATTATATTTCAAAATATGCTTTAAACCTAATATGTAAATTGTTCTTGAATTAAGACACTTTTCTTATTCTATGTATTGTATAGATTTCATATTTACTGTCAGCTATGAGCGTATATATCTATCTTTATATATAGAGAGAGTCAGAAAAGATATTGTGAATAATTATATTTTTAGTATATAACGATATAAATTTTGGGTTAACTTTTTGTAAAAAATATCCACCTGAACATATTTATAAAAATTATTTTCATTATCATGTTGTTCAACATAGTAAAATTGTCTTCTCTGAGTTTCATTATTATTATTATTATTTTTAAATAAATATAGAGTTTCGTATAAATACACACTGAAATGAAATTTTTTTTTTCTTCCATTTACGTAAAAAAAATATTCCTTTTATCGTGGCGCCATCTACGCGATATAATATGAAACATTCAGATTTTTATCAGATTCAATAAAATCACAGAATTTCATACAATACAATCCTTTATTGAATTTATTCTATTCCAATATAAATAAAAAACGAATTTAAAAAGAAAAGAAATAAAAGGGTTTTTTTATTATGTATATAATCATATAAATACTTTTTTTTTTTTAATCGAAACAAATGCGCTCGATCAACAAACATTTAAAGATCAAGTAGCCTTTTGATTCAATGTGTTGCGATAAGACACTCGAGATAATACCAATTATCTTATCATTTGATACCCTTTAACAAGTGAAACTGTCATCTGGTGTTTCCTCCTTTGCTTAAATTATAGTTCACAATGTAAAAACCGAAAAACAAATTATTTATTGTTTGAAGAATATGTTTTTCTTGGAAGATGACAACTATTTGGTACGTTGGAGTTAGGTAACGTAAATAAATTTATAAAAATCTTTTCAATAACTTATCTGTTTTTTTATTGTTTATGTTGATATGATGTCTGATTTAGCAATCGTGTACTAGCAGATTTTATATTTATTAATTTTTTTTTATAAAATGGGGAAGTTATTAAAATTTTAAAATGGTGTTAAATATGGTATATAATAACATAATATATTAAATATGAAATGTGATATAAAAAATATGATTTATGATATTCTGATTTTTGTATACGTCTATATTAAACCAACATTTTATAAAATTAAAATATTAGTTTAAAAAACGAATAGTTTTAAGTGTTTTAAATTAAAAGTTAAAAATTAATTATTGTTTTAGTTTTGTATAAAATTTTTAAATTATTATTAAATTTTAAATTAAAATTTTTTATTTTTTTAAGAATTTGCATTTATGGAAAATAAATTAAAATCTCTACATTACATATCTTGACATTTTTTTTTTTTTTAAATTAGTTATATTTCTTGATTTTTCTTAAGATTTAATTCTTGATTGTTTTATAAGGAATTAGATTTATCTGACCAAATTTGATGATATATACTTGTAAATTACCTTACATTTTCTTCAGTCATAGTGTCTTGTAATCTTTTTAAAACTTGCTAAAAATAGTTTTAAAAAATGTTAACTTAAAAAGAGTTAAAATAATATTAAATAACAGTTAAAAAATAAATTAATAAATAAAAATTAAAAAATAGTTAAAAAAAATTAAATAATAGTAAAAAAATAAATAAATAAATAAAATTGAAAATAGTTTAAAAAATAAATTAATAAATACAAATTTAAAAGTTAAAAGTTAAATTATTAAATAAAAATTTAAAAAAATAGTTAAAAATTAAATTAATTAAAAAATTTTTAAAAATTTTATAATATTAAATAACAGTTCAAAATAAATTAATAAATAAGAATTTAAAATTGTTAAAATAATATGGAATAATAATTTAAAAAATTAATAAATAAAAATTAAAAAATAGTTAAAATAATATGAAATAATAGTTAAAAATTAAATTAATAAAAATTAAAAAAATAGTTAAAAATTAAATTAATAAAAATTAAAAAAATGGTTAAAAATTAGATAATATAAGGCTATGTAAAAACACTTCAAAAAAATTTTCATGAATAAAATAATAATAATAATAATTAATTAATCAACCATATTTACCTATATTTAACAATGTCTTAATAATAGATTCATTACACAAAACGGCGTATTTATACTTTATTTTGATATAACTTCATAAAATTTGATTTTATTTATTGAATTTTGTCTAATTGTATTACTTTTATCTTACTTTAAGTTTCTTAGCATTATATTTTTGACTATTAGTTTGAAATATTGCTTATATATTTCTTATTTTTCTGCTGAATTTTATTAATAACAAATACTGTATTAAAAATAAATTTATAGTAAATTTTAAACAGCAAAATAATTTTTAAAAAAAATATTACTTTAACAACTTATTAAATTTATATTTTTTATACTAATTTACTAAAATTTCTTTAAAATTTATAGCAATAATATTTGGAATTGTTTGTTTATTTCAAATATGATTCAAGAAGGGAAAAACATTATTTTTAACTAAAATTTATTATTTTCTTTTTTTCTACAACTAATAAGAGTGATAAAAAAAATATTAGTTTTTGCTTTCAATGAATGTTTATAGTTTACAGCAAAAATAAAAAGTGGGTTAAATAAATAACAGATGCTTCTTTTTAATTTTTCGAACAGAATGTCACACGGTTATGCAAACGATAATAGAGAGTTTTTGCATACCGTACGTTAGTTACCGTAGGACGTTCGTTAGCGTTTCTCCCTAGCGCGCATGCGTATCTGTAATAATAGGAAACTGAGCATGCGCGCCCAGGGTTTCCTTATACATGCGTGAAAAAGCTAACGGACGTCCTACGGTAACTAACGTACGGTATGCAAAAACTCTCTAATATTTCATTTTAATTAAGATACATTAAATGTAGAATATTTCCAACTTTTTTTTCGGTTAAATAAAATTTTGATATTCTATATGGATTTTATTATCTTTACAACTATTTCTTATAATTTTAATAATAATTTATCATTATTATTTTAAAGGTGAATATTATAAGCGTTATTATGAAATTATAATTATTTTAATTTACATTGTCTTTCCAACTATAGTAATTTGATATGGATGTTGGTATAAATGTATCTTTTATTTTTTTCTTATGATATGTGAAGCTTTTTAAAATATAGAATAGTAAAATTAAGTTTTGATCATTATATGAATTTTACTCCATTTATAACTATTTGTTATAATCTTAATAACAATGGAGAATTATTATTTTACCGATGAATATTATAAATGTCATTATGATAATATATTTATTTTAAAAGAGACTAAACTATAATAAGTCGATATAGTTGTTGGTATAAATATATCTTTTATCTTTTCTGAAGAAATGGTAAGCTTTTAAAATATAAAATAGTAGAATGAAATTTGATATTTTATATGGATTTTATTCCATTTATAACTATCTGTTATAATGATAATGACAACTGAGAATTATTATTTTACCCATGATTATTATAAGCGCTATTATTTTAAGAGAAATTATCTTTGCAACTATAATAAGTTGATGTGGATATTGGTATAAAGGCTCGTTCCCACCAAGGCGAGAGACGTGAAGATGCAAGAGGCAAGCGACAAAACTTTTTCGACCCCTTCACAGCGAAACGTCAGAAATAGCATTACGCCCAGTGAAAAACCGCTTCGAGTTGAAAGTTGGCCAACTTCAAGCGGCGAACTGCAAACCGGTTTCAGGCGACCGCGGGGAGGCTAGTGATGGGTCAAATTTTTTCGCTTGCATCTTTTCGCCTTTGTGAGCACGAGCCTTAAGTGTATCGTTTATCTTTTTCTAATGATATATTAAGCTTTTTAAAATATAAAATGATAAAATAAAGTTTTGATATTGTATATGGATTTTACTCCATTTATAACCAGCCTGCCTACTGGTTGAAAAATAAAATAGAACAATTATTCAAATTACAATCGACTTTAAAATTCAAAACAAAAGTAAGTAATGGCAAACATATCTGAAATTTGCATTGATATATGCACATTTCTTAAATGTTTGTTTGAAATTTTTATTACAGTTTTAAAAATTAAATGTTATTTGGAAATGGTTTTGGTTTTTTTTTTATTTCTAAGTTATATTTATATCAGCTTCGTCTGTAATGGTACCATTCTGTGAGAATGATGTTTTAAGCTCATTAGAATTGTGATACTATTAAAGTTCCAACAACAGTCGGCTTCACCTTGGAGTCATCCTCAAGGAATCCGTCCCCTTTTAAAACTGCCAAATCAATACCGAAAGTACCCGATGGCGCACACACCCAAAATGGAAGTTCTCCAAATGTCTTTTGACATCTTTCAGCTATTCAAAAGTCCGAATGAATATCGCAGAAGAGGATTCGTTCTCTCTCTATGTATAGAAGGTTGCCGAGTTCATATGCATAATAAACAGGGAAATTGACTTGCGGAGTGTTGAGAGTTGCGCTTTATGGTTAGTTTTAGTATCGCTTTCAAATGTCAAGGGACATCAGGACGAATTCAAGATTGTGGAGGAATTCGAAATAGGGGAAGGATTTTGAGGTGGACGCAATCGAAATATTTGTCGAGAAGATATTACTGTGAAAAAAATATTAATAATAAATTATCAAAGGTCTGGAATATCAAATACAATATACCTTCTCGTATGCATAACTTTTTGATATATTTTTTAAAAAATTATTTTTATTTCGAAGACATATTTCCTCTGGTGCTGTGTGCCACAGGTTTCGGGTTCGTGTCCTGGTTTGGATTAGTTTGTTGCACTACGATCATTTTTGCACACTTAGGACTAATTAGACTGGGACCTACAATTTTACGCGGTTACCGAACCAGTAATAAACATCCAAGCTTGAGTTCCCGCTGTGTCATGGATGTTTGTATGTGTTCGGAATCAACTTTAAACTATAAGTCGCGGTCTACTAGGACTGTAGAGCGTTGGGCGTAGGACTGACAACCCTATCTCGTAAAAAGAAAACATCTCCTGTCTCGAAATCTGCCAGTAGGCAGACGGCCTTGTCCCATCATGAGGTTGGGCCATTGAAGAAGAACTGTCTATCTACTGATAAATTCCATAATAAATGTATTCTGTGTTTCTTAATTGTTTTTCAAAATTCTAAATTATTTACAAGCAAAATAATTCTTGAAATCAGGCATTTCAAATTTGCAAAAATGAAGGCTGCATGGAAGAAAAATTATAAACTATACAAATTATAGTTTGCTAACTTTTTTAATAAATCAATCATAAATTATTATTTTATCAATATCAATGCATGTAATTACTGAAAATATTTTAAAATTTTTAATTATTTAGCATTAAAAATACTTGGATTAAGGATTGGATATATAAATCATAAATTATTATTTTATCAATATCAATACATCTAATTACTGAAAATATTTTAAAATTTTTAATTATTTAGCATTAAAAATACTTGGATTAAGGATTGGATATATAAATCATAAATTATTATTTTTATCACTATCAATACATCTAATTACT
>BPLQ01000810.1:72500-120721 GCA_021605075.1 Caerostris darwini | reverse complement strand
AATGTAATTCAAAAAGAATACAACAGATGACTGTCAACATAACATGTATAGTAAAATGTATGTTAAGAAAAATCCCACAGATGATAATGTTAAAAAGAATCCCACAGATGGCCCACATGGTATTATATCATTCCATTACCACAAATGTTATTAGATGTGAGGTAGCACCTCAAGTGATTTTGAACCAGTTCTTCACCAAAAACTTCACGCACTTGACTACGATGAATAGTTTGAAATGCACAGTTTGGAATCTACAGAAGCAAACAAAACATTTAAAAGTGTTCCAGTGAGTCTACAATTTTACCTTTTTTGGAAAAATCAATTTCTTACTACATCGTCAGGTGCTCATTCATTTATTTTCTAAGTGGGATTTTTTTTTATGGTGTCCCTATTTACCGCGTAGTTTTTGTTTGTACATCGGAAATAATATATTTTATAGCTACTTATGAAGTTTCAGGATATTTTTTTTTTTTTATGTAATCCTTATCCAATGCGCAAAAACAGGTTTGAGTATACTTACCTCATCATCATAAGAATATTAGTTCCATCACGTTATTTTCTGTAATGTAATAATTTCATTCAAGACAACATCAATATTCACATTGTAAGTCTTTCAATGGAGTTAGCATATACTGAAGGTATATACTGCAAGATCAAACAATATATTGCAAGATCATTTATCCAATAGTGCTTCAAAATTGGGAGTTTTTAAATGGTTTTACTTTCAACAAGATAATGATCAAAAACATACCAGGTTATGGTTGCTACATAAAATAAATAAAGCAATTGGAAACGTCGTTACAATCACCAAACTCAAATTCAATCTAAAATTTGTAACATATTTTGGATAAGCAAGTTAAGAAAAAAAAATTTCTAACAAAGTTAATCTTCAAAAAGAAGGAATGGCTAAAAAACAGCCCCGAAACAAGCCACAAATGGGTCGAATCGATGCCTGAAAGACAACAAGCCGTAATTGAAACAAAGCGTATGCATATTACATACTAGTATTGTTTTTTACTTTCCAATATTTGTTATACTTTTATTTTCAGTGTTAGTGTGCAAATGATTTTCTTTTCATCGTAAATGTTACTTTGTTTTATGTTTCTACATTTTTAAATAAAATTATAAAGCATAATATTGATGTTTATTTAAATGGGATACGAAAAATTCATCTTATGAGCAAATACTTTTTTGGCTTACTGCATACCTTAAAGACCTTACAGACTAAATGAAAAATACAATAACGACCCTATTTATTTGCTCACGTAATTGAATAAAATGAACCTGATAATCGAGTGACTAGTGCTTTTGCGTTCTGTGCCACAAGTTTCGGAGTCAAGTCCAGGCAGTACCATGGATATTTGTAGTGGTTCGAATCCACTTTAAGCCGTACCTCCTGGTCTATTACAACTGTCTAGCGTTGGGCGTAGGACCGACAACCCTACAGCGTTGAAATCTGCTATTAATCAGAAAACCAAGGCACCCAAGCGACAAAATTTTTTCGTGTTGAAATTCTGCTATGAGGCTAATTGGTCAGACGGCCTTAGCCCACCATGGGGTTGTTGCGCTGCCGATGAAGATAAATTGAATAAGATTGATCATTGCATCTTCAATAGTTAAAAAAAAAAAAAATGTATGAAATTTTCTATCGAGAAAGTTGATGTGATTTCTATCGCAATAAAGATTGAGTTGGAAAAGTAAGAAAAAAATAATTAATTTCCATAGGAGTATTATTTTTATCCGCAGTTCATCAAAAACTTTGTTATTCTTTGTGGCAACTACAGAGAAGTTAGAAGTTGGCATCTCTTCGTAAATTTTCTGTCGAATAATAAAATTTGATTTATCCTGTACCTTATAATGTATTTTGTTGTTATTTAGCATTTAAAAAGTGTTAGTGGAGTTGGATTGTCGCTCTACGGTAATTTTGTGCACACTTTGGGCTAAGTAGACATGGAACTACAATTTAACGTGGATTCCGAACTACTCACAAACACCCATGCTGCAGCCAAGACTTGAACCTGCAGCCTGTGGTATCAAAGGCCAGAGCGCTTGGTTCTTCAATTGGCCATCAGGCCACTTAATAGTTAACGACATTATTGCTCAATATTAATAATTTTAATAGTTAATATTTATAATTATTGCTAATAATATTATTTGGTGATTAAAGAAGTCTGCAAAATACAAGAGGTTATGGTTACAAAAGGTTAGTGGATTTCTCGTATAGCATTTAACCCCATAAAGAAAAGTTGGTATCGCAAGCTTGCCTATCGCAGCGGAAGTGCGCTAATGCTGCGAAAGGGGGGGTGACACGAAACGGAAGTTAAAAGGTCCCCCCCCACAGATAAAAGGAAGGTTCTGTTTCCGAATTTCTGGAGATGTGTTTGACTCACTCCGGTAATTGAAGACGACAGCAATGAT
Organism: Caerostris darwini; assembly: GCA_021605075.1. Classification (NCBI taxonomy): domain Eukaryota; kingdom Metazoa; phylum Arthropoda; class Arachnida; order Araneae; family Araneidae; genus Caerostris; species Caerostris darwini. The sequence goes on along the minus strand of BPLQ01000810.1, from coordinate 118,303 downwards.
GCTGCAGGCGACAGACTGTGTCACCTTTGTCTTCAGTGGAACAGGCTCGTCAGCGCCCTTAAGCAAAACGGCCATTGCCGGCAAATGGCTTCTTTCACCCTCTCTAGAAAAGGGGGTGGGGGGGGTATGGTTCTTAAATGTAAATTTACTTTCTGAGCTTTTACAGAACTTAACTTGCATTAGATAGAACATTATTTCACCACATAGTATTCACTTTCCAACAAGCTGCAATTTATAAAGCGGCTATCATATGAATTGATCCAGATGCTTTTCAGGGGGCAAGGAGGTTTGAGAACACCCCCCCCTCTAACAACATAAGTAAAATATGTGCACATGTTCAAACTTATGGCCACTTCTTACTTAGCTTCATTTGCTCTTGGTTACATATTTAATATTTCAATGGATTATTGTTTTTCACTATTGATGTCAATTGAATGTGTTGATTGTGCCGACATTTTCCTTTGTTTAGTTTTATTCATATGTTTTCACCTGGTAACACTTTTTAATGTGGCAAAAGATCTGAACTCGGCATTATGTTAGATTAATGAACTCTGTTTCAGCATGTTTTGTTGTATTCTCTGTTCTTTTTTATTTTTCGTTGTTTGCTGTAACTGTTCATAATCTGCCATTGGAAATAAAAATAAAAAAAAAAATTTAAGTTTTATTCAATATTCATCGAAATAAAGTTGACATAATAAGAGAAAAATTCAAGAGGTAAGAGAATTTATATTTTAATTAATTTATTATTTTATTTTTTTGTGCAGTATTACTTAATTTTAATGTTATCTTTTTATCTATATATATTTGAAGCAAATGAGCACAATGTAGCAATATCTTTTAAAAGTTATTCTATGATCAAGAAGAAAAAAAATAAGGTTTAATGTATTGCGAATATAGCATTTTTATTTTTAAAATGTATCATTTTCTTTTACTCGTTTCTAGATATTCTGAAATATTTTAATACTTGTTCATTTTGTACTGTTATTTTTATAGGCTACGTGTATTTTTTTGAAGCGATTACAAGGAAATCTGTTAAATTAGTTCAAATAGTACACATTTAAGATTGTAATAAATACTTTGCTAGTACAGAAATTGTTTTACAGGTGTAGTTTGATAAGTTACTAAATTTTTTTCAAAAAATTTCTAAGTATGTTAGTTAAGATCGTGGTTCTTAAAATTGCGGTAAAGTATCAGAAGTCGGAAAATTTTTGACCAACACCCCACTTCCTCCTAAAATCTCAAGTATCTTCATTTTCTTTTTTTCAATTCCTTCTATTAGCTCACACTCTCCCTATATATATCTTGTTCACATTTTCAATCGTTCATAAAACACTTTTTGTTCATCCACTCAATTTCAAATACATTTTTTTTCAACTCGTAGTGGATGACACTGGATGTGAATACAATTTTTTCAAATATTAATTCAGTAATTAAATTTAATTCATTAATTTTAGTTTCTTTTTAGATTTAAGTTGCATATATCTACCAATAGATGCCGTCAGATAAACTTTAAAAAAATGAATGAAAATTATTTATAAAGGACTTTCTGTAATAGAGTGAAAAAAGAGTAGGAATTGATTTTAAAAAAAAGTTTTTTAAATTACTTTTTTTTTTTTTTTTTTTTTTTTTTTCATTTCAATTTCGTAATAAAGCATAAAGGATTAAAAAAAAGCTCAAAATACTCAAATAAGTAAAGCTCAAATCGATGATCAAAGAATTTATTCTAATACCTGCCATAAGAATGGATTAAAACAATGATGATGCTTCATTGTAAACAAAATATCAAATTTTGAAATTTTTAACAGAAAAGGATTCAATTGTAAAATACAAATTACTAATAATTGTAGTTGAACTGGTCCATTCAGTAGACATCGATAAGTATGCATGTCTCAACGAAGATATTTAAATAAAGTAACTGGAAGACAATGTCATACATAGTGACAAATTGGGACTAACTTGCATGCTTATCGTTTTCATATAAATTTTGATTGTCGCTCTACTAATTTTTTTGCACATTTTAGGATAATTAGATCGGGACCTTTAATGTGGTCACTCTAACCCACCTTTTTTCACTCACCCGGTCCATGCTAACAGTGGGGGTGCCAACGGCCAGAGCTCTAGCCAATTGGCCATCAGGTCACTTTCATCTACTAGATATATCTATACAAATTTATAAAATTATTCAATCACGTTAAAAAATAAATAAAACCTCGATATTAAGTAATTATAATGAAATGCTACTACGAAAAAGCGGATAAAAATATACAATAAATAAGGATAATGCGAATTAACGAGTTACGAGAGTGAAAAATTACAAAACTATGACGTTCATTCCATTTTGTCACTATCAAAAAATTGTTATTCATCTAAAAAAACATTAATAGGAATTTTTTTTTTTTTTTTGCATTTTTTTGTTACTATCAGATAATAATAAAAACGAAACATACACAAATAATTCAAAGTATATTCTTCTTACTACAATATACAATAGATTCGTCTTAATGTATAATATATTCGATTTTGTTGTTCATAGCTCAGAAAAAGTAGAAAAGAAAAATTTGTTCATTACGCATCGAACTAATCACTTATGTATGTGGCTTTAAAATAAAGAATACTTGGATTCTAAGCTAATTTGGGGACTAGTGCAGAACATTCTTTTAGTTTTTTAACATCTAGTGAAAATGGCTTCCAATTTTAAGAAATGACGAAACTTTGTGAATCGTAATTCGTTCTGGTAAATTGGAAACATTGGCATGTAAAACAATTGTATTTACCACACCGTCTGAGGGAGAGTGTGGGCACCACTGAAATGTTTTGACAAATTTTCAGAAACTGTGCTAAACAAATCCTCCGTCACTCCTCCTCCAACAAAATTGCAACATAAAATATGAAATTTTGCTAAAAGGTTCGCTAAAATGGCCTATATTGAAACGTAAAAGCATGTCATCCTTCGTAAAAGCATGTCAAGGGGCCAAAGAGACATTCATGTCACAGGTGTTCCATTTCCGTCATATGAGACCATTCGTCATCTGTCTAACCACAGATGACTTTATGTTATTTTAAAATCACAAAAGACTTATAATAGCAAACGCAATTGGCCAATCAGCAGAAGTGCAATACCAGTCCATAAAGCGAGTGACCCTTCATTGTTTGGACTGTCTCCTCCAACATTTTACACCACCCCAATAAAAATCCAAGAGGGGTCAGTGGACCACCCACTTTGGCACACTCCCCGAAGATTTACTGGGGGGTGATGTAAAGTGATCAAGGGTGTAATTGGTCTGCCTTTGTGACAAACCGTTTAAGTGCTTGCGGTCATTCAGGCTTAACAGGAGTGGAAAATTGTTCCTTGAATTGAGGAAGGTGGAATTTGGGGTTGTAAAAATATAAAAAATGTGTTGCTCATCATTGGCGAGATGCGATGTATGAGGAATTCCACTGCTATTACAGTGAAAGGCGTTGAATAAAATCGTGTTTGGGGCGTTTTAAGTAGTTATCTGATAGGTGCCATGCTCTCACAGTAGTCAGATTCCTTTTCAGAGCAATTTTAGCTCATTAGTGTCTTAAAGATGGTTATGTGGTTGAAAGCCTATATATGCATATATATAATTCTAATTTATTCAAAAAATAAATAAATAATAAATAAAAAATACGAAAACTTTCTGACAATACGGAAGAAATTGTTTAGTTTAGTTTTCGATATTTTTTTCTAAGTAATAAGATATCCAATTAAGATACTGATTAATCTAAGTAAGTCTGAAGTAACAAAACAATTTTCTACTGTCATGCTACTTCTGCATTGAATACGTATGCTAATTAAGTATAATGATGTAGTTTTGATTAGAGTGCTCCATATATATATATATATATATATATATATATGAGACTAATATATAATAAAATCCACTAATATATAACAAAATATATCCACTAATATATAACAAAAATAAATAAATAATAAAAAATAAATAAATAAAGCGAAAACTTTATTCAGTACGAAAGAAATCGTTCAGTTTACTTTAGATAGATATTTTTCTAAGTAATGAGATATCTCATTAACCTAAGTAAGTAAATAAGATACCCAATTAAGATACTGATATATGGAGCACACTAATCTATCTATATATACATATAGAGAGAGCACACTAACTGATAAAGCACACACTATTACTAATGATAGAGCACATTAATCAAAACTACATCATTTTATTTAGCAAACATACGTATTCGATGTAGAATTAGCATGCCAGTGAAAAATTATTTTACTATTTTTGACTTACTTAGATTAATCAGTATCTTAATTGGATAGCTTATTACTTGATTAGGTTAATTAGATATCTTATTACTTAGAAAAATATCTTAAACTAAACTAAACGACTTCTTTCATATAGAATCATAAAGTTTTAGCTTTTTATTTATTTATTTATTAATATTATTTTAAATAAATAAAAATTTCTTTATCCTTTTGCACAGGAAATTTACAACATTTAAATTGAAAACATTTTCAATAATTGCTTAGAATAATAGGCAATATTAAAAATTTGAAATTTACTAATTTTATTAATTTTACTAATTTAATTTTTAAACCTTAATAAAATACAACGAAAATGTTTGCCAAATCTGATATTTCCACGCTTCTTTCTTCTTCTCAAATTCAATATATTTTGTCAACAAAATATTTATAATTTATGTTAGATATTCAGATTAGCGTCTTAACTGAAAGACAACAAAGCTAACTATTAATTATTTTATGGAAGTGCTAATATTGCTTTTTTTTTTTTTATATTTAAAAGATAAAATCGATACAGATGAAAAACAGCTACTTTGAATTAAAAATAAAGAAGAATAAAAAAGAAAAAGAATAAGAAAACATAAATAAAATATTTCAAAATAAAGAAAATACAACCATAAATCTAATTAAGGAAAAAAAGGTATTTAAATTATTACTTTCATTATTTAGTTTTCAAATTGTTAGCCAACAAGTAATATATATATAAAAAAAATGTTTAAGTCAATTCCTACTTTTTTCTCACTATACTACAGGAAGTCCTTTATAAATAATTATCATTCATTTTTTTAAGTTTATCTGGTGCAATTTATTGGTAGATATATGCAACTTAAATCTAAAGAAAACTAAAATTAATTAATTAAATTTAATGAATGAATTAATATTTGAAAAAACTGTATTCACATCCAGTGTCATCCACTACAAGTCCAAAAAAAAAATGTATCTGAACTTGAGTGGATGAATAAAAAGTATTTTATGAACGATTGAAAATTTGAACAAGATATATATAGGAAGAGTATCAGCTAATAGAAGGAATTGAAAAACCAATGTCTCTCCGTATATACATGTATAATTTTCTCGAAAAGCAGATTCAGAAATGAATGGTAGTTTTCCAATTCTCAAAAATCTCCAACACGTCCCAACAATTTTAAAGAATATTTCACTTTAAAATGAGAGAAACATTGAAAATATTATTGCAGAAATAAAGCTTTTAATAACCAACAATACTAATTAATCTCTTTCATAAAGTTTCTATTTTCATTCATTAAAAATTTAACATCTACTTACATTTAAGATTTATTATCGGAACAATATTCTGTATATCAGGGATCAGCCAACCCAAATGATCTTGAGGGCCACTTTGGAAATGCATTACAACTCCGCGGGCCCCTATAAAATTATATATCCCCCTATTAGATTTAGACCCACTACAGATATTATTTTGGAGTGAAAAAAATTGAAACTTAAGGAATTATTATTTTCGTGTTTACTATTATTCCTACATGCAAACATAGATAATATACTAATAAACGATACTAAACGCACATTGCAAAGAAATATATAACACTTAAAATGAAATATAAAAAATATATACATATAAATGAAATTTTTTTTTTTTTTTTTGCATATTTGATGTTATATATTATTTTAAAATCACAGTTCATTGTTGAATAAATGGATGCACGCATAATGAATTTTTTTATACATTGGTTTTCACTACTTTGTGCATTGTAAAATAAATATATTTTGTACAAGTGTGATAAATCTGACGGACCGGAAAAATTTTCAAGGCGGGCCACTGGTTGCCTACCCTTGCTGTATACGAATGCATAATCACTCATACAACTTTTCGGAAAACTGTTTTCCAAAAATATGTACGAATCGACTTTTCGGTCTTTTAGGAAATTTATCTTCTTAAATTTGGAGGTAAATTTAAAATTTAACATTTACCTACATTTTAGTAGAACTATATTGTTGAATACTACTCACACGTCTCTTTGGCACTTTCGACTTTCGACTGGCGCACCTATAACTGAGTGTTGCTGCAATAAACCACCGAATGACTTAATTACTGTAATCGGCATGAAAGCTTTTGTATACTGCAAGTGAGTATTCCAGATAAAAGGAAATACACCTGGAAATAGGTAATTGTAAAGAGAAGGCTTCACGCCAAATTCTCTTTGAAAGGGAGTAGGCTCTGTGGCATCCTGTAAATTTTCGGCTCGTGCTATCCAGTTGAGACCATTCATGCTAGAGTTGTAAAAATAGGGGTGGTCTACCAGAGCGGGGAGCCCGTTTATCCAGTCCAGGGGCAGGGGTGAAAACGATTCTTTGTTGTGCAACAGGATAGTTCAAATTGCTTGCAGTTAAAGTGATTGTGTTGTGTTGGTACTTGGCTAACAGGCAGATAAGTAAATGGTCTTTGAAAAGGTATACTCGGAAGAAATTTCGCAAATTTCAGACAGTTGTAAATCTATCTGTCTGTTTAGCTGCAGAATAGAATATACTCGGTAGGAAAATATTTACAGAGAATAATTCGCGCCCTTTTAATGATTTGTATCGTTCATGTTCTTTAAAAGATACGAATCATAAAATGGTTCTTTCGTATCGGTCATAAACTATTTTATGTTTCGTATCGTTCTTCGGCATAATTCAATCTTTTAATCATATTAATAAGAAATCATGTATATTTAACTATATTATATCCTATTAAAACTGAACACCGGTCCTTATCAAATCATACTTTCGATCTTGTTTGGTAAATTACCGAAAAATTTTTGCTAAAATGAGCCATTCTTATAATATTTGGAATATTTGAGTAGTTCGTATTATTTACATGAATCATACGAATTCGATTAATCTCTCATATGATTCAGATTGAAAGATGAATTAAAAGAAATGTTCAATAATTGATTAACATAATTGTTAACATAGTTCTTGGCTAACAAGCAAATAAGTAAATAGTCTTTGAAGTATACTTGCAAATTTCGAAGAAATGTTGCAATTTTCAGACAGTTGTAAATCAATCTTGTCTGTTTAACTGCAGAATAAAATATACTCAGTAGGGAAATTATCTACTGAGTATATTTTATTCTGCAGTTAGAGAAAAATTAATCTGCGAGAATGATTCATACGGATGATCACGAATCATAAAATGACTCATTCGTATCGTTTATGAATTATTTTATGATTCATATCATTCTTCGGGATGATTCAATCCATTAATAATACAAATAAAAGATTCGTATATATTTAATTATATCTTCTATTAAAACTGAACACCGGTCCTTATCAAATCGAGTACTTTTGATGCTGTTCAGTAATTTCGGTAAGTTACTGAACAAAGCTGGCTAAAAGGAACCGTTCTTATAATATTTGAAGCAATCTACCTCCCCGTGGTGCACCTGGTAACACTTTTTAGTGGCTAAAAGATCTGCAACTTGGCATTATTGTTAGGTTAATGAACTCTGTTTCAGCATGCTTTGTTGTATTATTTTGTTGTTGTATGTTGTATCTTTTTTGGACACAGTAGTATATTGGCATATTGGTCCTGGTCTGTTTTGCCCTAGTGTGCACGAAATGACCGTAGAGTGACAAACCAAACCTTTAAAATTGCTCTACTCTCGACTCATCTCTGCTCAAAGACTTTCAGTCTTAACTATGTTATTTTTTTTGCGAATCCTATCCTTGTGATTTTTTTTTAAAATCATTCTTGAGATGTGCGCCGTCCCAATGATGGCGGGGGTGTGTTTCCATCCAATTTGCATATCGCGTGCGTGCAGACGCGAAAAATCTCTTTAAAACTGCATCATTAGCTCGTTGCGAGTGCTTTGCGGTTGAGAAGAAGGGGGAAGAAGAAAAAAAGAAAGACGGAAAGAAGGAAGCGGTCGGAAGAGTAGAGCCGTGAAGAGGTTAAGTAGGTGATTACGCCGAGTGCCCTGCAGATAAAAAGCGCTCTTCTGAAGAGTGTTTTCCCTCTCCTCTTTGGACACTGTTTGGATTTATGACGCACCGCCTCACGGAATCCCGTCGTGGCACCCCGACGCTCACGTCCCAAATGCGACAGCTCGCAGGACGATGCGAAATAGCATAGCATATTTCATCGTATTTGCATCTTCAATATAATGTTATAGACCAGGGATGGGCAAACTTTTTCGACCGCGGGCCAAAGATTGAAAAAAAAAGAAAAAAAGTTTGGCGGGCCAAGGTAAATTTTTCTAAAATTTTAAAAACAGTATACAAGTATTACAATTTAAATATGTTAATGAGATCAATGAAATTGCGATTTCATTTTTAAAAGTTCCTTATAGTGAGGTTCGAAGTGAGATGTACTGATTCTAAGGAACGAGGCTAAATGCTTGTTTGTCAGTCTGCTTCTGAAATTATTCTTTCTAAGGTTCCTAGTTGAAAACACTTGTTCACATATATAAGATGAAGCAAACATAGCATTGATTTTCTGGGCGTGAGATATTAAATGTGGGAAACTTGCTTTCGATAATGATTTGTAAAACTCTAACTTTGGCATATTTAGAAACAACTGCTTGAGATAATTGTTATATTACAACTCAATGAATTCAACCCGCAAATCTGACCTCACTGCTTCACAATTTACGTTGAAAGGCATGGCAAAAATATCCAATTCTGTTTGAATGGCACTGAAATCTTTAAAATCTGCGTTCGAACTCAAAATGCAGTTTTTTCAAGTCATCTTCATAATCCTTAAGCTTCTCTTCATCTACTGAGGGTATTGAATTTAACGTAAAAAATAATATTTAATCAACGTAGAAAAGGAGATGGATATATAATATATAAATATATATTTCTTTTAATTTGCCCCAGACCGGCAAATTAAAATTCTATCCGCTGGCCGGATAGAACCTTCAGGCAGGCCGGAGTTGACCTGCGGGCCATAGTTTGCCCTCAAGTCATCTATTTTGTAATGTTTGTATCGAAGACACAAAAGTCGCCCAATCTGGCAACACTTATATAGAATAGTGTCTATCTGTAAATTTATCTACGTCTATAGACCTTTTTTGTCATTCAATTTTAAACCTTCCAGTCGTTCTTCTTTCTTTCTTCATCCCTCCAGGGGAAGTTTTTTCTGGAAAAAAATACGGGATTCTTAAAACTCCCCGTGGCAATAATGCTTAAAACCTCCAATAGCTTTTATGTGGATGATCTACAAGTATATAACAATGCTCGATTTACAATGGATTCTTTTCTAGATTGCCATTGTATTCCAAGAGATGTTACAATGCAGCTGATCTAAATTTAACTCACTGGACTGGCTTACAGCTTTTTACAAAATATCATTTTTGCGATTTTCATCAATCAACTTTTAAAAATATCTGTGGTGCCTGCTGGCCGAGTGGCTAAAGCTCTGTGCTACAGGGTATATAATATCATAGGGGTTTTGAAGATTTTTTTCCATTTTGAATTTTCTATTTGTGCATTTTCAGTTGCTTCTGTAACGTAAACAAACTCAAAAATCAACGTGGAGCAGAAATTCCAACGTGATTCCATAAACTTGGTACTAATTATAATCGGTTAAAGGACTAACTTTTTACTTGTTACTATAACATAACAAAACTCAACAATTAGTACTAATTATGAACAACTAACTTTTCGGTTGCTTCTGTAAAATAAACAAACTCAAAAATCAACGTGGGGCAGAAATTCCAGCTTGATTCCACAGATTTCAAAATGAGTACTAATTATAATCGTTTAAACAACTAACTTTTCGGTTGCTTCTGTAACATAAACAAACTCAAAACCAACTTGGACCAGAGATTCCAGTGATTTCAGATTACAAAATGAGTACTAATTATAATCGATTAAAGCAGTAATAATAATTGGTTAAATTTGTTCAGTTATATTTTTTGGGACATTTAATGCATAGTTATAGCCACAAAATTATGAGTATTGTTTATGAGAGTGGAGTTTAGTTTTAAGTTTTTTTCCTTTCTTATTGGTTGATTAAAAAAAAAATTGTTTTTTTTTCACAAGTTGTTCTTAATGGTTTATTTAAATTACTTTCACGGGGTTTTTTATACATATTAAACGAGCTCTTTCAAGAACTAACAATTATTGCATATGCGAGTCCAGTTTGGGGTTCTACAGCCAATGATTTAAAGAAAAATAAAATTATTCGTTGATTGATGCACCCTGGTATTTCAGAAATAATGATATTCGGCACCTCTTGATATTTGTTCCGCGCATTCGTCGAGAAACTTGTTTAAATCCACTAACACTGTTCTAAATGATTTAAAAATATACACGGGACGTCACTTTCGCAAAAGACCGCTATACTAACATTAACAAATAATAGATTTTTCGGTTTCGCTGTAGCCTCGTTAACGATTGCATTTTGTTATTGATTTATCACAGTGCTTATATTCCTTTAATTTCTTTTTAATATTTTTTGCATAGGGAGGATTTTTTTTTTTTTTTTTTTTTTTTTTTTTTTTTGTAACTTTGACTTTCTGTCTTAATTGTAATGTTTTTGTTCTCTGATGTTAGAAATTATTATTCCTTCTCTGATTTATTTAATTTTTCTTATGACCATTTAAAGGCACTCCATCAAGTCACCAATAATTACTAACAATTATGGAATTAAATAATGCAAAATTGTTGTAAATGATCGTGCGGTGAAAGCAAAGATTAATTTTATTTTAGAGTGAAAATGAGATTTTTCAAGAAAAGGAAATTCATTTGAATTATGTAACTTTTTATTTTTTGAAATTATTGTTATGTGTTTTGTTCTTGCATTCTATACGAAATTTTATAGGGGAGCTATATAACAGATTATTATTATTATTACTTTTACTTACGCTTAGCCAATCTTTTAATTAAAAAAAAGTTAATCTCTGTTTCACAAAATGCTTCGAGAAAACCTGTATTTTACAAGAAAGTGCAGGAAAAAAATATGGGAAACATTGACCTAATTCTTAACATTTAGTCGATGGTTTCCAACTATATGTGATTCCATATCAAGCGACACAGATAGAAAATTCCAAGGCACAAAAAGTTGCAGAACTATTGTGAAAAACAAAATCTTTTAAGAGACCTTTGAAAATGCATCAGGTAACACAAATTGTAAATCACTATATACTACTGTGTCCAAAAAATAAGACCAATTTTCAATTTAAAATTCCCGGGGCTTAAGGAATTTCAATTTTTTTTTTTTTTTTTTTTCTGGCACTGTCCTCAAAATATTCATTAGTGTTCGAGTTACGCTTGGCTTTGTGAGACGCTAAAACTGATTCCGTCGATTTTTGAAATGTCTGAATTCATTGAGCAAAGAACTTGCATTCAATTTTGTTTGCGGAAACGTATAGAATGTTGCAGGAGGCATTCAGTGAGCATTCCTATATCGGAAAGAAATGTTAAACAGTTTAAAGAAGGCAGAGAACGCGCTGAAGACGAAGAGCCCTCTGGTCGACCACCAACATCAACCCACGAAGCTCACGTCTAAAAAATTAAAGATTTGGTGCTTGCAAACCGTCGATTTACAATTAGAGACCTTGTTGAGGATGTTGGTATTTCAAAAGGATCGGCCAATTTCATTTTGGGCCACAAACGCGTCAAATCTCGATTAATACCGAAAACACTGAATGTGCCAGCTCACACTGCATTGATTGTTCGTGACTTTTTCGCCAAAAATGAAAACCCATATCGTTCTACAACCACCGTATTCATACCTTGCGACTTCTCGGCTATTCCCTAAACTCAAAAGACCACTCCGAGGACACCGTTTTGAGTCGATTGAAGAGATTCAACGTGAATCGCTTTGAAGGCCATCCCTGCCGATGGACTGTTTAGCATGCATTGAGGATTGGAAAAAACGTTGCTATAGGTGCATTGTGTCCAGAGGGGATTACTTTGAAAATGATGAAATGAATTTGGAAGAATAAATAAAGTGTTTTTGAAAAAAATAAATTGGTCTTACTTTTTGGGCACAGTAGTAAATACGGGAACAAAACAATCCAGATGCTTAACAGACAGCACGACGTCTTTAAACAATAGCAGTTCAATATGACGGTAAGAAATGAATACAGACTGTTCGGCAAGAAACCATAATTTACCAACAATAATTATTTCTGCCACCAACATAAAAAGTTTAATAAACAGATTGTAATACCATTTACATTTCAAGACATTAATGAAACAGGATCTCTTACATATCAGCCATCCTGCATTATTCCCACCCGTGATACCTTCCTATGTATATATAGATATATATAGATATATGTATATAATTTACTCTTTGTATAAAGAATAATAACACAGGGGAAAGAAATGACAATCATCCTAGAGTCAAAGGAGTCCAGATAATTAAGAACCTTTCAGAGAGAAGAATCACATATTTATTTACACAGACGAATCCTACGACGAAGCCGTCTAAATCAGGGGTAACCAACCCACATCCGCAGGCAGCATGTGGCCCGCCTTGAACATTTTCCCGACCCTTGAGATTTATCCCACTTTTACAAAATATATTTATTTTACAATGGCCAAAGCAGTGAAAACCAATCTATTAAAAAAAATACATAATGTGTGCATCCCTCTATTCAAAAATGATCTGTCGAAATTAGGAGAAAAAATTAACTTTGATTTTAAAATGATATTCTTGCGAATATAGCACAGATAGTGCCTATTTTATGGATGAGTTTACAATTATGAGTTCGCAGCAGAATAATTAAATTATATTCTGCGAACTCACGATGCGCGTGCATCTTGGAACATCTAATATATAAAGGTTGAACAGGTCTAATACATATGAATATAAAAATGTCTACAGAGCGTCTAAATGTAATGTGGAGATATATAATTTTATATGCTGCCCGCGGAGTTAGGATGCATTTTCAAAGTGGTACGCAAGATCATTTAGGTTGGCCACAGCTGGTCTAAATAGACAATCGGCTTTGCTGGGATAATGATTTGTCAATCGTGCACAATGGCAAATGTTACAGCATAAATTTATCGCAAATAACTTTCATCTATGCAATTAAATTGAAGCTAATTGCTTTTATAATCTTGTTCGGAAGGGTCTAAAAACATCCGTTCTATTCTAAGAAAAAGGAGTAAACATTGCAAACTTTGCAATGGCTTCGGTCACTCCTCACTTTTAAATATATAGTATGAAATGTATAGTAAATGTCTAGAAATGCATGAAATGTATAGTTAAATGTCTAGAAATGCATAAAATGTATAGTTAAATGTATAGCATGTCGATTGGCATAGGGTGATTCAACTATCATGGAACAATCTTTGAGAGGTGGTACTGCTAATAAAACATAAATTTTTTTGTATAGGAATGCAACCGTGTTTTCATTAACGAGACTCCAGTAGACTCAATGAAGAACCTCGTTGCTCGAATATCCATTGCTTTTGCAAATGAGAGCGAAATCCACGGCATTTTTGGAACTGCTAGCAATGACTTCGTCGACTCTATTAGTCTACGGCTATTTCGTGCACAATTTAGGCTAATTACACTGGGGTCTACGGCTTATAGTGGATTCCAAACCTCCGACAAACATCCAGGGCACCGCCAGGATTGTAACCTGTACCAAAGGCCAAAGCGCTAGCCACTCAGAAATCTGGCCGCCGCAATGTTGAGGATTTATAATAAACATTGAATCGAAGAAGCATTTTGCAATCACGTCAATAAACAATGTTTTTATTTTCAGGACTCATTTTTTTGTCTCAACGCGTCACTTCCGACCCTGCATTCCCATACAAAAAAAATGTATATTTTAATAAGCAGTCCCACCTCAAGGTTTGTCCCATGACAGTCCATCCTGTATAATCACCAATACAACCGAAAGGCCGAATCTATGAAATTAATTAATATACTTTACTACTTTAATTAATACAACATACTTACTTTTTAATTATATACTTTACTTAGTTAATAGTTTCTTTATATTAAATTATAATAAATTGTATAATTTTTAAACAAAAACACTATCAATAGTAATATAAAATTCTTATTTATATCACAGTCATTTAAATTAACCGCTAAGCGAGTCCCGCCGATGCTATGGATGTTTGTAGTAGTTCGGAATCCACTTTGAACCGTAGGTCCCTGTCTAATAGGATTGTAGAGTGTTACGGGGGTAGTGTTGCTCGCGTCCGTAGCCTATCTTCAAGCTACACGTACCCCCGGGTAGTGCTCAGTGACTTACAACGGTGCAGTCCTTGCTTATGGCATAAAAAATAGCTGTCTCTGTATTGCCAGCTGCATTAGAACAACATATTTGGTCTGCCACACATATCTTTCCAATTTTTCACCGTTTTTCTTCAAAGTAAATGTATTTATAACATAAAACAAAACTGTTTAAAACATTTTATACTATGCATTTGAGAGAGAAAATTTTGATCATTTTCCGTTCGATTTTAGTTCACTGAAACAAGCCCTCTGAATATTTTAATTCTGAGTTTGAAAAAATGCTCGTGTCATAGCATACATATACATAATGTTTTAAGGGGATGCAATTAAATTCTAAGGTCTTGCGACCCCCGACCCCAAAGTTCAATTTTGCGCCAAACTGGCGATCGTCAAAAAAATTGGGGTAATAATTATCCATTAAAAAGTTTTTACAGTCACCAGAAAATAAAAGTTAACTCGCCCAATGTGATAAATGCAAATCAGTATACCTGAGCTCAGTATCTTCCGAAATTGTTAAAACATACTTACATGAGACCCTTTTACTAATTCAAGAAATTAGTTAATGATTTTATGATTAACCAAGGCCATTTTTACATTATATTAGATACTCATGGAAATTAATTGTTATTGTTCATTAATTTTAATTATTAATTAATTTAATTGTTCATAATTTTAATTGTTCATTAGTTATAAATTGTATATAATCAGTAGATAATCCTTTTTAAATTTTTTTTATAATTACAAATATTCTTCAATACTTAGAATTAATTGAAGAATAAAAAAAAAATTAAATTTAAAAAAAAAAACTGAAATCTGCTTGGCAAATTTCAACTCATTATGTGTGAACATTCGAGAATGGATAAATAAACTCAGGAATATGCCAATGTTTAATACTAATGCACGAGATATATGAAGCAATGCATTGGAATACTACAAGAATGGCCAAATTCAATATAGCAATGTTGAATAGATCGAGAACTTCATGAAGAATGAATTGTTCAAGAATCTCTAAAAGAACATACAAAAGTAAGATACATGCAGTCGTAAATGAAGAATGAAGTACTCTAAATTCTACAAGAAACGTTATCATATTAATAGCCAAAAGAATGTACAAAATAACATAAATGTATTAGTAAATGAAGAACTAAGCATTCCCAATTCTACAAGAATCACTATCATATTGAATAGTCAAAAGAATATATCAAAGTTTGAAAATTCTAGGCATAAATGAGGAAGTACTATACAGCTCAATAGGCACCGGAAAATGCCAAAAGTGATAAATATGAAACTTCAAGAAGAAGGAATGGATCAACGCACTACGAGTACTTATAGCCATTGGAAATACAAAAAAAAATTATTATTTAAAATCCCAAGTCAAAACATGGAAAGTGATTCAAAACCATACTACAAAACACTTCAGTCAAAAGCAACATTCTCCAGAAAATTTCTTAAGACTGACGTTATTCATGAAGCTTTTCAAGAGTTAAGGGGCCCAAAGTACCCTTTTCCGACAAAATTTGCAATGGAGTTTTTATTTGCTAGACCCTCATTTTCGGATAACGTCACGGACCCCTAACCAGGACAACGTCCTGTTCACACATCATAAAAGGAAATTCTGAATTGAAATTTGTTTTCTATTTAAAAACAATGTAATGCCTTAACATTCGATAAATATTTTATTAATAAAATATCCACAAAATTGTATATCATAAAAATTCACCGAGTAAGTGTCCGAAGTACCTAATGATCAAGATGGTATTAGATTCATGGATATGGTCAAACTCTAAGATTGTTAGAAACAAACAAACATTATAATTTAAAGATGGGGCAATATAGAGATAAGAAAAAAAAAGCTCTTATTTTTAAGTCATATCCTTATCAAATCAAACAAATTCATATAACAATTCTATAAAAAGTGATGATTCTTTTCATCGTAGTTCTTATAGACAAGAAAAAAGATTTTGACAATATTAAACAATCACTGATTCTTTTTAAATAATATTAATTTTTAAATTCATGAAGCAAAATAAAAGTATTTTAAAAAAGAAAGAATTCGTAGAATAACATCAATAAATTAAAAGTAATTAATTAAACATAATGATACAATAATACATGTGCATTTTCCTAGACACATTTGATAACAATTACAATACATTTATTTATATATATATATATATACATATATACATACATACATACATACATACATATATATATACATATATACATACATATATACATACATCATATCATCATACATCATACATCATCATATATATATATGTATATATGTGTGTGTGTGTGTGTGTGCATATGCATTAGTCGGCTCCAACTTTACTATATAAAACTTGACATGAGAATATTCTGACATTATTTGCCTTGAATGAAATTATTATCGAATAGAAAACAATCTGTTATTTTTATTGGTAATCATAATGACTAATAGTATTATAGTTTCTTGGCTACATTTATATAAGCATTACTAGATTTAGTTAAAAGTCAGTAAAAGAGTTTTAATTTTTCCCTCCAAGTTGGCTGATACCCAAAAGCAAGCGCACGGACACCAAGTTAAAACCCCGTGCTTTCAAATGAGATGGAGTACAGAAAAACAAACCAAACAAGGGATATTTGAGATGCGAAACTGACCTTTCTTTGGCTCCTTGGCGTCCTCCTTGATGGGAGAGGCCTTTCGGTCGTGTCGCATCTTGAGGTCGAACTTGGGTTTTTCCAGATCTTCGTCCACGAAGCACGATTCCCCGCGAAAACCACCCTGCTGCATCATTTGGCTTTTGCGAATCTCTGCTCTCTCTCTCATCGGTGGGGACTCCCCTGACCCTCTTCCTCTTGCCACGCCCACAGACCCTCCTTGGCGCCTGCACTCCCTCGCCAAGGGAAGGAGCAAGGGAACCCTTTAGGCTGGATGGAGATTATGCATGGGATTCACTCTGGACAGCAAAGCGAACTGCAAGAATCCTATTAGATACAACAATGATACATTTTGGAACAAGATCACCCTATCAGCTAAATAGTATATTTTCACAAGAAGCAACACTGACAAGGCTTTTGCTCGGAATGGCACATTATTATAGAAGAGTTTAAGGCAAGGGTAGCCAACCCTAATGATATTGCGGGCCACTTTGGAAATGCATCCTAACTCCGCTGGAAGCATGTAAAATTATGTATCCCCCCACAGACATTTTTTTGGGAGTGAAAAATTTAAACAGAATGAGTTATTATTTTTGTGTTTACTGTTATTCTCATATGTAAGCATAGATAATAATAATAATGATGATGATACTAAAAATATATATGATACATTGTAAAGAAGTATAGAATACCAAAAAAGAAATATAAAAAAATATTATATAAATATAAATGAAATTTTAAAAAATGAAATCATTCAAAAATATTTATTTGACTAGCGCGATATTTGCTTCTCCACTCTTTCACTTAGCTTTTTGCAAGTCGATCCCCATTTAAGTATTTGCACATCGTAATGGGTGTTGCGTCCGTTATGTGTGAGTGTATGTTGTGTTGGGTCCATTTCCATTTGTGTTGGGTCATTTGCGACAAAAAAACGATTCGCAGGTGTCCAAAAGTGCTAACAACTTTTTGTGCCATATTTCTCAAATTGGAAAATTTCTCTTTTGTGACGTAAGTGTTATTAAAATCTATTTTTGATCCTGATGTTTCAAACAAGTGTTTTAATTCAATATTGAATTGTAAGTCAACCAATTCCATTTGGAGATAGTCTGGGGCCGTTTCGATTTCAACATGAAAGGGCGATGAATATATTTCAAACATTTGGTTGTATTTGTCTAACTCTAAATTACTGGATCGACTTTCAAAAGCAGTTGTAGTAATTTTCTTATTTATTTTGTATATTTGATGTTATATATTATTTTAAAATCAAAGTTAATTTTCGCTAGTAATTTTGACAGTCAATTTTTGTACAGATGGATGCACATATAATGTATATATTGGTTTTCACTACTTAAAAATAACCATATTTTTTAAAAGTGTGATAAATCTTACGGGCCGGAAAAAATATTCGCGACACACCGCGGGTTGTTCACTCCTGGTTTAAGGTATGACAAATAAAAAGTAACTATTGTAAGTAATGAAAATGTAATTATAGAACGGGAGTAACGATTATTGAAGCAATAGCAGCATATTTGAAGGATGTCCACTGGACAGCTTGTTCTTCTGCTTGTTTGCTTCATCCACGGAAACTAACGGCCAGATTGACCTTTTTCAATTTCTTCATGTGGGAATCTTGAAGCAGTCTTATTGAGGATGGTTTATGTTGAACATTGAGGCTTAAAAGGTGTCCTTTTGGTCGTAGGGTAAGGATGTTTATGTTTTCCAGTGCAGCAAGTGAAGAAAACCTAAACTTGAATGTGAAGATTCGTATGATTAATTAACCAACTGTAGCTGGCAACTGGCTTTAGACATTGAGTGGCAACTGGCAACTGGTGTACCGTTTACGGAGTACCAACAGGGGGAAATACCCCTTAAACCTCCTCATCTTAATTCAAGTATACGCTTGGAATTCTAATTGGCTGCTTTAAGGTTAGTAACAAAAACTAAAAGATAAAGTTTCAGAAAATTCAAATTTAAGTGGTACTCAAAAAAATTAAAAAATACTAATAATAAATAAAAGTAAGATACAAAATAAAAGAAGTTAAAAAGTTAAGTTTAAATTCGGTACAATGAGGGACCAGTGGTCGATGCCATAACACTATTGAAAACGTAAAAACAAATGTCAACAGTGCAGTGAAAGGGTTATACTGAACGGTACGAGCCAATGAAAAAAAAAAAGCCGATCTCAGAACCGAAGTTCTTTTTATAATTTTTATTATCATTTTTATTTCAATAATTTTTATTTTCATTTTTTATAATTTTATTTCTATCCTTTTGTTTGCCTTGTTTGTTTTCCTTACATTGAGTATAAACAGGTACCAAAGTATTGAGACATTCAGTATAAACAGAGTAACAAAGTATTGAGTATAGCTGAAGACAAGTAAAAGAAAATGGTACATTTTAAACGCTAAGATACTCTAATTGTAATACTTTAAATCTTATTGTTTTCTTACAAATAAAATGCCAACTGGCGTACTGATTACGGAGTATCCATGGTGATAGACCCCTTAACCTCCTCATCTTAATTCATAGATATATTTATAATTAATTATTGGCTGCTTAAAGTTAGTAAGTGATAAAAAATAAAGTTTCTAAAAAATTAAAAATGATACTCTGAA
This sequence comes from Caerostris darwini, assembly GCA_021605075.1. NCBI lineage: Eukaryota > Metazoa > Arthropoda > Arachnida > Araneae > Araneidae > Caerostris > Caerostris darwini. The sequence goes on along the minus strand of BPLQ01000810.1, from coordinate 98,583 downwards.
AAAGTTAAAAAATACTAGAAATAAATAAAAAATAAAATTTAAATTAAAAGAATTTAAATTAAAAATTCGGCACAATTAGAGATGAGTTGACGATGCCATAAAAATATTGTATAAGATTAAAATGTGCGATTGCTGAACGTGTGGGCCGTAACGATAGAATCTGAAAATGAAAACATTACTGCCCCCCCCGAAAAAAAAAGTCCGATCTTAGAATCAAAGTTGGGGTTTAAAGTGGGACTTTAATTATAACCCTCCTGTATTTTGAAATTTTTGTAACGAAGATACAAAAGTCACCCAATCTGGTAACACTGATATAGAATAGTATCTATTTGTAAAATTCTGTACGTCTATAGTCCTTTTTTTTATCACAATGTTTTTAAACCTTCCTGTGGTTTTCCTTCCTTGGTTTTCAAGTAATTCTTTTCTTTTGGGTAAGGGAAGTTTTTCTGGAAAAATAAAAACGGGATTCTTCAAACTTCCTGCGGCAATATTGTAACAATGCTTAAAACCTCTAATAGCTTTTACGTGGTTGATCTACAAATATATTTCCATTGTCGATTTACAATGAATTCTTATCCAGATGCCGTTGTATTCCAAGAGAAGTTATACAGCTGATCTAAATTTAACTCACTGGGCCGGTTTACATCGTTTCCCAAAATATCATTTTTGCGGTTTTCAACAATCAACCTTTATTTTTGTGTGGGACCTGCTGGCCGAATGGCTAGCACTCGTTACCACAGGTTTTGGGTTCGAGTCCCGGCTGTATCATGGATATTTGTAGTGGTTCGGGATGTACTTTAAACCGTAGGTTCCGGTCTCATAAGATCGTAGAGCGTTGTGGGAGTAGTGTGACTCGCGTCCGTAGCCTATCTTCAAGCTACACGTGCCACCTGGGTAGTGCTAAATGAGTAACAGTGATGCAGCCCTTGCCTATAGCAAAACGATAGCTGTCTATATGCCAGCTGCATTAGGAAAAAAAAACTTTTAAAAATGTCTTAATTCACTTCAATGTCGCTGTAACCTTAGCGGTATCGCAAACGGCGGATTACGAACGAAATTTTTTTTTTTCTAATGCAGCTGGCAAACACTTAGACAGTTATCTTGGATGCCTTAAGGCAAGTACTGCACAGACATTACTCACTTTGTATTACCCAAGGGGCGCGTGTAACTTGAAGATAAGCCACGGACGCGGTGTAACAATGTCCCCGCAGCGCTCAACGATCCTATTAGACCGGGACCTACGGTTTAAGGTGGATTTCGAACCCCTACAAACATCCATGGCACCACCGGGACTCGAACCCGAAACCTGTGCTGTGGTACCGAGCAGCAGAGCGCTAGTCACTCGACCATCCAGGCCCTTTTCGAACGAAATTGAGACTGGGAAAATGAAAGAAATAAAAGATTTGTTACTTATAAAAATCACAAGATTACTGAGGATTTAATAAGAATTTTCTTTCCTTAATTTGTTTAAAATTTATTTACAGGATGTATAATTTTTTTTAAAAAAAAGGTAATAATGAAAGGAAATTTTTTACTGTATAAATAATGGTTTTCATTTCGTCTTATAAATTTTTTTTTTTTTTTTTTTTTTTTTTTTTTTTTTTAAGTCATGATGTCATGATTTATTTGTTAAATTTGAGGCATTTTAAAGATTCGAATTTTTATTATTGGAAGAGAAACAAGTAATATAAAAAAAAAATTTAAAGTTAATTCCTTCTTTTTTTTCACTGTATTGCAGAAAGTCCTTTATAAATAATAATTTTCATTCATTTTTTTAAGTTTATCTGGCGCCATCTATTGGTAGATACATGCAACTTAAATCTTAAAAAAAACTAAAATTAATCAATTAAATTTAATGAATGAATTAATATTTGAAAAAACTGTATTCACATCCAGTGTCATCCACTACAAGTTCAAAAAAAAATGCACTTGAACTTGAGTGGATGAATAAAAAGTATTTTATGAACGATAGAAAATTTGAACAGGATATATATAGGGAGGTGTGAGCTAATAGAAGGAACTGAAAAAAAAAAAAATGAAATAAACATGAAATAAAAGATATTACAAAAGTAACTTAAGGATTTTAAATGCTGATAGATTCGCTCTGTGTGTCTCTGTACAGTATTTCATATTTGAATTTTAATAGCAGCGTAATTTTCACATTTTTGCCCCTTCTTCGAGCTCCGCATTCTACATATGTATGCCACAACCAGTCCATGGATGGAGAAGGGTGAAACGATGGTATTGCTTTCTGGAAGGACTCTTTTGAGGCGACTATCCCGCATTAGCAAGTCGTATAGAAGAAACCAGGAAAACTCCCTCGAGCCAGCCTGACTTTCGATGCGAGGCGTTTTACACATGCAGTTCCAACTGTCATCGAGTCTCCTCTTTCTGAAAACAGTGACTGCAAACGTATGCCATCATTGGAATCCAACTTGAGTTTTCTTGTACGCTAGCCTCCCGTGTGTCCACAAATCGGGCCTTTTTTTCATGTGCTAGCAGAACCTGGATATTCAAGGATATCGTTTGAACGGCATATAAGATGAAATGCTGCAGCACACACTGGTGGTAAGCCACACTAAAGTGGATAGCGCGAACCAATTTTCCATACTAGAATGCATATTATTACCCATTTTTAAAGCGATGGGTTGAACGGTATAGAATTGGATAGACTGCAGAACCTCTGGTGGCGACTTATAACAAAGGGGATAGCCTAAAACTGTTCTCCATGTTTTGTGAAACATACAAAATTTCTTTAGAACCGGTCCAGCCGTTTAGGAGGAGTTCAGTAACAAACACATTAGAAGAATTATATATAATATAAATATATAATAAAATTCTTCTGTATATAGATAGATAGATATAAAGATATATCGATTGCAGTGCCATCTTCCGGGTCCAATTGTGAATCTAAACCATCCAGGGACCCACTCAAACACACACACAAAAACACTTCATTAAATTCGGTCCAGCCGTATAGGAGGAGTTCAATGACAAACACATGTACAGAAGAACTATATATATATATATATAACACTTAGTATAGCGAATTTTATGGCGATTTTGTTATACAATTGGATTGGATTTCTCTGAAAGTAATATTTCTTTGGCTGGAAGTAAATTGGTTTTTGTAATGCAAAATGACTCTTCCAGTTAACTCTTTGTCATCAGTTTCCTTTTAAAATATATATGCATATATATATAAGAACTCTTTTAAAACTGTTTCAGCATTACGCCGGAATATTGTGGTGTCCCGAAATCCCAAATTTTGAAGCTTAATAGAGTGTTTTTCATACCGTACTTTAAAAATACAGTATTTTTTTCACCCTAGCGCGCATGCTCATAGGAAGCATTATTACAGATACGCATGCGCAATTTTCTCTGAGTACGGTATGCAAAAACTCTCTATTATCTGCGGCGGACATCATTCCGATAACTGACTGATAAAACCCGATGGTGAAAGCGAACACTCCATTAGAGATTTTGTGGAAAACTGCAATAGCGTGGATGCAACACCAATCGATAAGGTGACCGTGAAATGTGTTGAAGGAACGTATGGCAGGAACTAAGACAGGGTTGTTGGCGCGAGAGTATCCATTGTTGAATTCGTCGAAATTGTGAAGCCAGCTAATGAAAGAGGGTTCAAGGAAACGCTCAGGATAGTGAAGAATCGTTGCAAGTGCCATCAATGTTTCCGAAACTCAAGCAATACTATTTCGTAAAGGAAACGCCAGTGATAATCTCTATCTTTTCAATGAATCAATAGCCTAGTCAACACACGTTAAATATCTTGGCTTAATAATTGATAAAACACTAACCATTCGTCAACATATCATATATATAGTTTAGTAGTATAGTTTAAAAAAACTAAAAAACACGCTTTTAGAGTGAATCAAACTAAAAAGTAAAAAATAATTGTTAACATAAGGAGAAAATGACTGACGAGAAAAGGAATGTCACTGTTCTAAAAGCGTGGTGTGCTTTATATGACATTTTTAAACTAACTCTGCATTTCGGAAGGAAACTAGTGAAAAATTATAACGATTGATATCGAGCACCCCAGTAGAACAGTCATTTTATTCTTATGTTAACAATTATTTTTTACTTTTTAGTTTGATTAACGAGAAAAGAGTGTTTTTAAACTATAATATTTAAATGAGGTTCCGGTACGGAGGACTGGAACTATAGTTTTTACAATAATTTAATTGTGAGTAAAACAAAGGCTAAACGCGAATAGGTCGAGTCAGCCAGGATTCGAACAGGGAACCTCCTGATCCGTAGTCAGGGGCGTTATCCGTTGTGCCACTGTCCCACGTAGGTTTGAATGTCTTAGGTACTTTCTACATGGGTTAAATTTCTCTTCATAAGTTAAAATAAAATCACTCATCCTGGTGATTCTAATCATGTTGTGATAATAAACTTATCAAAATATTTTATTGTCGTTGGTCCTTGATAAGTCTACAAAGTTTGAATGAAATCTGATCGCTTAAAGTAGGGCAAAATCGAGCCCAAAGAGTCAGTTACAAACAAACATACAGGTGAAACTAATAAAAGCGTATCAATAAAAGAAAAATATTGAAAAAAATTTTACCTCTGCCTCCCTCTCATCAATAAAAATATTAAACTCACCCTTTCAAACAAAATATTACTATTCAAGCAAGTATTAAGACCCATCCTTACCTACGCAGCCCCAATATGGGGTATAACATCAAAAACTAATAAACACCAAGTACAAATAATTCAAAATAAATGACTTCGGATTATCACTGTCGCACCCTGTTTCGTACGTAACTCTACCCTTCACAACGATCTTAATATTGAGACTATACACACTCATATTACTAAACTTTCCTGCAAATTCTTTTGTAACATACCGATCATTAAAGCTCAAACCCTTTTTACTCAGTGTAATGCTAGGTACGACTATCCCTAAGCAACTTCAAAATGGAATCGAAGTTTAAAACCACCTTAAATAGTCTTCTTTTTTCTTTTCTTTTTTTTTTTTTTTTTTTTTTTTTTTTTTTTTCCCTTCTTCTTCTTCTTTTGATTGTATTATTCATTTTATCCTTTTTTCATTTCATTCGTTTGTTTTCATTGTTCTAGCTCATCTTTTTTTTCAAAAAATTTTGTTTTCCTCAGGCAATATTCTTATATTATTATATAATTATTAATTATATATATATATATGGAAAATATGAATCAATTTATACAAAGTTATTTAAATTTTGATAAAGGTTCAAAGGCAATAAGAAAAATCAAACAACCTATAATGATTCTTCACAAACAAAAACAAAATGTCAAATGAGTAAGATTGAATAAAACCTTCTTTTCTCGTTTTTTTTTTCCCTTAAATATTTTATGAATAAAAATTGATATTAGCTATAAATAAGTTTATAACTAATGTAATAAAAAAGTATTTAACAATAAATGCTACAAAATTAAAAAAAAAAATCTATTTCACTTATACTCGTTATTTACGTATAAAGATGGCCTCGCTTAATGCTATTTTGCTTAGTGAGGGAACTTATTGGAACGTATCCCTCGCGTTAGGCGAAGTCGTGCTGCATGTATATACACGGAGTCCAGTCACATTAATGTGACCAGCACCTACTTTCGACGTCAACGTGAAATAACCGATCACAAAAAGCAGGTGGCAGCAAAATGCAGTGGAGTGTATATAAAGGATGTCCTAGGGCATCGGAAAGCATTTCAATCGTTGGCGTAATGCATATATATATATCCGGTCCACTCTGCCAAAGGTGGTTATTTTGGTTTTTGACAGGTGGTCACATTAATGTGACTGGACTGTGTATATGTGCGTGTTTATGTGTTCAGTAAAACAAATTTTCTCACACATACACAAAAAAAAGGATATTTATTTATAATCTTTGAAAAAATTTTCCATAAAAACTTAAATTAGTTAAAGATTTTGTCAATTCAAAAATAAAAAAAAGTGGTTCAATTCGCAATAAAAAAAAATTAGTTCAGTTCGTAAATGACTGGCAACTGGCGTACCGATTACGGAGTACCCATGAGGATAGACCCCTTAACCTCCTGATCTTAATTCTTATATATATATATTTACAATTAATTATTGGCTGCTTAAAATGTTAGTAAGTGGTGAAAATATGTTTCTAAAAATTTTAAAAATGGCACTCGTAAAAAGTTAAAAAATACTAAAGATAAATAAAAGTAAGATAAAAAAATAAAAAGTTTAAAATTAAAAAAATAAAAAGAATTTAATTTAAAAATTCGGTAGGATTAGGGACTCATTGTAAATGCCATAAAATATTTATTTATGATTTAAGATTCTGGTTGCCGAACGTATGGGCAGTAACGATGAATCTGCAAAGTAAATTATTATTATCCCCCCCCAAAAAAAAAAAAAGACTCGTCTTAGAACCAAAGTTCTGTTATTTTTTTTTCCCCATTTTGTTGATATTTTAAGGTCTATCCCTTTTATTTTCAATAGAAAAAAAGTGATAAAAAGAAAAAAAATTAACCAAACTTTCGTAAATGAAAAAAGTGAAAATTCGTGAAAATATTAAGTGTCTATAACTTTCCACGAATTGATGATTATGAATACGTGTACGCAAATTCAACGTTGCGCGAACAACAACAACAACAAAAAAATAACAACAATTATTTAAATAAATAAATATAATAATAATAATAATATAGAGTACAATGAAGTGTGCTTATAAAACCTTTTATCTTTCCATGCTGTAGGAAGAGATGTTACTCTGGTGCTTAATATGTGTGGAAGAATGCAGCGTTATGGAGAGACAGCGTGTTGAATGAATCCGTAATATGTGAGAATCAAGTAACAAAACATTTCTAAGCAAAACTAGTGGGGCCTGATGGCCAAGTGGCTAGCGCTCTGGCATTTAGTAGCACTAACTTCAGGTTCGAATCATGGCGGTGGCATAGATGTTTGTGAGTGATTGGAATCCACGTTAACTGTAGGTCCCGGTCTGTTTAACCTGCATAAAATGACCGTAGAGCGACAAACTGAACAAAATTGGCTAAATGTGAGATAAATAGAAAGGTGCAAGAAAGAAGCTCATCTTTTTCGTTTACTTTCATTATTTCATTTACACCCTTACATTTTATTCATTTCCTCATTACTTTTCATTTACTTCCATTGCATAACATTTTTTGTAAATCCTAACTATTAAAAAAAAAAGGATTCATATATTTTTTTTTAAAGTTATTAGCCTAATTTGCAAATATTATCAACGGCATATAAAATTCGCTAATGAATGCATTATGCTAATCGACTGCTGGGTTAAAAAGAGGCGCCAAGCAAGGCGATGCAACGCCAAATATGACTCAAAGCTGGGAGTCCATAAGTGTCTTTCTCCCATTGGCCGATGCGGGAAGGGCGTGTCGGATGGATGCCGATGATGAGGGAGGGAGGGATCTTGAAGGATAGTTTATGAGCATCCCCATCGGGAAAGTTGGGCGCAGGGCAATTTCGCGGCATCCATTGTTCGCCAAGTGATTTTCTCGGAATGGGAAAAGGGCTCTCATAATGAAATCGTTACGACCACCCACCCCCTACACCCCTCCCCCAACCCCAGTGGCATCGGCCATTCGAAACAAATAAGCCTTCATGCACGCCATTTCAGATTGGAGGAAGATTAACAGGCATTGCTTTTGCGCGCCAAAAAACCAAAACAAAAAAAAGCAATCATGTAAATCAGCGCTCGAGCTGCCATTCTGCGCTTTCAAAATTTAATATGGTAAAAGAGTCGAGTTTTAAAATTCTGCGCTGTGTTATTCGGCGGTGTGATCGACTCATTTCCATATAGCTCGAATTAATTCGCTCATTCGAGAGCTTTCGAGTCATTCTGGAATCTTTTCAAATTAAAATTAATTAAATTAGTTAGTTTAATTATTAAAAATATTATCATCAGACTTTTCCTCCGAGCACACGAGATGCTATTATTGTCGTTGTTGTTGTTATTATGATAATGGCTCCTTGTATTATAAAAACATAGAAACATTTCTGATTAGCAGTTGAAACATTAATAAATAATCTGGGATCTCTTTTAGTCTTGGCGGCATTTTCGAATTTTATTAACAATTTATAACGTTCATTGAACTGCTCTTGTTGTTCTAATGCAGCTGGCAAATATTTAGACAGTTCATCTTTATGCCATATGTCAGAGCTGCACCGTTACTCATCGAGCACTACCCAGGGGGCACGTATAGCTTGAAGATAGGCTACGGGCGTGAGTCACACTAGTCACACCCCCCCCACACACACACACACTCACAACGCTCTATGATCCTATTAGACCGGGACCTACGGCTTAAAGTGGATTCCAAACCAACAAAAAAACATCCATGGTACCGCCGGGACTCGAACCCGAAATTATGGCATCGAGCACCACAGTGGTAGTCACTCGGCCATCAGGTCCCTAAGGTTAAATTATAGAAAGACCTCATAGCACTACATCACAGTCTTAATTGTATGATCCTTTCCAGAATCGGAAATAATTAAATAATTAACAACCTCGTAGTACCACAGACGACGGAGTCTTTTTAACATTGAAAATCACATAAACGCTAGAACTCCTTTTTTTCCCCTTTCCTAATGCAGCTGGCAATACAGAGACAGTTCATCTTTATGTCATAAGCAAGGGCTGCACCGACATTACTCATTCTGCACTACCCAGGAGGCACGTGCAGCTTGAAGATAAGCTGCGGAACGCGAGTCACATTACTCCCACAACACTCTACAATCCTATGAGACCAGGACCAACGGCTTAAAGTGGATTCCGAACCACTACAAACATCCATTGCACAGCCTGGATTCGAATCCGAAACTTGTGGCATCGAGCGCCAGAGCGCTGTGATTGGGAAGCCCAAAGAATTTGTATATCAACTCGCAAAATGATACGATGACAAATGCATTTCATAAGCAAGTATTGTAATATAATAAGTTAATTAAGTAAGAACTAAAGGATAAACAAAATTAATTAAAAAGCAGAGTTATTTTTTCACTAAATTAATTACAGCTGTATTGAGAGTTAGCTTTTTAATGTTTGTATTGAAAGGTTGATTTTTTTTTTTTTTTTGAAGAGTCACATCAGTCTATCAAGTCACATTTGATTGGAGCAGGAAGACTTTGTACGAGCAAAGCGACTGTAATTCTGACTAAAAAAATAATAATTAATGTACAGAAAAGCAATTTGAGTATTAATAATGAAGATCGTGTGCTATAGGTATCTCAAGACCGTAACATTATTTTGTTGCTATATCACATTATTTTTTAATTAAATTTGTTTTTACAAATTAAATGGGCTATTTTTCAAATTAAATGTTTTTTAATTAAATGGGGTTTTTTTCCAAATTAAATCTTTTTTTCAAAATAAATGCCTTTTTTTTTCAAATTAAATGTGTTTTTTTCAAATTAAGTGTTTTTTTTTTTAATTAAATGTTTTTCAAATTAAGTGTATTTTTTTTTCAAACTAAGCATTTTATTTTCAAAATATATGTAGTATTTTTTCAAATTAAACGTTTTTCTTTAATTAAATGTGTTAATTTTCAAATTAAATGGGGTTTTTCTAATTAAGCGTTTTATTTAATTAAATGGTTTTTTAATTAAATATTTTATTTTTTCAAATTAAATGTGTTTTTTTTAAATTAAAGAGTTTTTTTCAAATTAAAGAGTTTTTTTCACATTAAATGCTTTATTTTTCCAATTAAATGTTTTATTTTTTCAAATAAAATGTTTTTTACATTAAATGTTTTATTTTTCAAATAAAATGGGTTTTTTTTTTTTTTTTTTTTTTTTTTCAAATTAAATGTGTTTTAATTTTCAAATTAAATTTGTGTTTTTTCAAGTTAAATGCTTTTTTAAAATTAAATATATTTCTTTTTCTATTATCACTTCTGTTTAATTTTATGAATTATATTGTGTGGGGCAAGCATGCCAAAAGCGACCCGTGGATCACGACCTAAATTACTAATGCACTAAATTACTAATTACTAATGCACTGAAAATAGTGTTATTTCATTATAAAAAAAATTACAAGTTTAAAGTTATATTTTTAAAAAGAATAAACGTCATAGCTTTGTGCATGTTTTTATTTAAATTCGTTAAAAAAAAATTATGTTTAAATTTGATCTACTTGTTCACTGATTTTGTTTTTATTCTATTTTCTCGTTTTCGGTTTAATATTTTCCAATAAAATACATTTTTTAATGTGAGTTTACTGGTTTAAAACACATACAAATTTGACAACATTTTATGCTCATTCACAATAAATTTCGCTTCTTATACTACTAGAGTCGAGTACCCGTGCACATCTGCTCAGAATTCAAATATAATACAAACAAAGTATAATAGAATTAGCGGGAATAAAAAAATTTAAAGCAAACAGTTGATAGGAGGGAAAGAATTTAAAAAAAAAAAAAAAAAAGAGTTTAAGGGTAGGGAAACTAAGTAGGTGACGAATATACGCAATACAAAAATACATAAAAACAAGTAATATAAAAAATTAATTTTTAAAGTCAATTCGTACTTTTTTTCACTACGTTGCAGAAAAGTCCTTTACAAATAAAGTTGAAATTTTCCTCTTACATTTGGCGCCATCTATGGGTAGATATATACAACTTAAATCTAAAAAAAAACTAAAATTAATTAATTAAGTTTAATTGCTGAATTAATATTTGAAAAAACTGTATTAACATCAAGTGTCCTCCACTACAAGTTCAAAAAAATGTATTTGAACTTGAGTGGATGAATAAAAAGTATTTTATGAACGATTGAAAATTTGAACAAGATATAGATAGAGAGAGTGTGAACTAATGGTAGGAATTGAAAAATATGTAAATGCATAACTGACTTATATAAGCACAGATATAATGTGAATAAATAGAAAATATAGATATATAAATACAAAAATAAAACACTTTTAAAACAGACGAAGCAACATTTGAAACCGAAGATCGGAAGTAAAGTCTGATAATGCAGGGTAGAGTTGGATGTTTTCAGAAATGGAATTTCTTTTTATTGTAACATAGTTCCGCAGTACTCGCTGCCAGGGCAGAGGAGAGGACGATGGGAGATTTCCTAGAACTGGAGAGAAAGTATTGCAGATGGGTCATAGAAGCAATGACGAAGGCTCGAGCTCACGATTCCATCATGTAGTATGATATGAATAATGGCATTTATACCTTCGTTGTGGGCGAAGAAGAGTTGAGCTTTAATTGACTTATTTTCATGGTTCTTGATATTTAAAGGAACGTCATTTTTCTGGAAGTTTAACTATCTTTGTTGCAAGATTATAGAAAGTATACCTGTTGATATCCATTCAATGTTTTTAAAAAACGAATCCGCTGATTACAAAATTATTATAATTGTATGATTTTCAGTTAAAAAAAATTGCAAATAGTTTTATGTATCTGTTACTCATTTGCTTTTCAGGTCATCATCACAGCTCCCACCGTTCGGCATATCGTTCAATGTTTTATTCAATTCCTTCTATTAGCTCACACTCTCCCTATATAAATCTTGTTCAAATTTTCAATCGTCAATAAAATACTTTTTATTCATCCACTCAAGTTCAAATACATTTTTTTTTTGAACTTGTAGTGGATGGCACTGGATGTTAATACGGTGTTTTCAAATATTCATTCAGTAATTAAATTTAATTCATTAATTTTAGGTTTTTTTTAGATTTAAGTTGCACGTATTTACCAATAGATGGCAATAGATAAACTTAAAACAATGAATGAAAATTATTTATAAAGGACTTTCTGCAATAGAGTGAAAAAAAAGTAGGAATTGACTTAAATTTTTTTTTTTTTTTTATATTACTTGTTTTCTTTTTCAATAGTCTTGTGGCATTGACAACTGGTCCCTCATTGTACCGAATTTAAACTTAACTTAAATTCTTTTTAGATCTAAATATATATATATTTTTAAATTTTATTTTGTATTTTTTTAGTATATTTAACTTTTTTAGAGTACCATCTATCTAATTTAGAAATTTTATCTTCTAATTTTTTATTTACTAACAAATAAACAGCCAATTAAAATTGTAATTTTATCTATGAATTAAGATGAGACGGTTAAGGGGTTACATCCTCATGGGTACTCCGCAGGGCCGGATTTAGATGAAAAGAGGCCCTAGGCTATTTCACTTATGAAGTTCTTTCACCTCCAATTTTTAAGTTTGTCAATTACATGAGAAATAATAAAATACATCATTATTGTGATATATATCAATATGTTAAATGAAACATGTCGTGATGGGTACTAATCTTTATAAAAAGTGTGGCACGGTTAATAAATAAAAAAAAAAGTTGAGAACTCTCATTTGGACATTTATTGTCAGCACCATATATAGTCAGGGCCGGATTTAGATGAAAAGAGGCCCTAGGCTATTTCACTTATGAGGCCCTTTCACCTCCCATTTTTAAGTTTGTAAATTACTTATTATGTTTGTTTATTATTCATGTGTGTAAAATTTCTCCTTATTTTTTGTAAGGCCTGAATGGCCGAGCGGCTAGCGCTCGGTACCACAGGTTTCGGGCTCGAGTCCTGGCGGTGTCATGGATGTTTGTAGTGATTTGGAGTCCACTTTAAACTGTAGGTCCCGGTCTGTTTAGCCTAAAGCGTGCACAAGATGAACGTAGAACGACAAACCAAACCTTATTTTTGATTTAGTGTTTTAAGAATAGTGTGATTCTAATTTTTCTAACAATTAGAATGTAGGCCTTTCTTGATCTTGAGGCGCTAGGCTGAAACCTAGTTAGCCTATAGGAAAATCCGGCCCTGGTATTCCGTAATCGGTACGCCAGTTGCCAGTGCACTCGGAGAAAATGCCCGACCCCCATATCGAAGTGGAACTCCCCCCCTCGCGCGTGGATGGGTCGTCTTGAAAGGGGGCTATTGACTTCCCAATAAGAATGGGAACCCTAAATCCCGGCAATAAATCACCCCCACCCCGCGGGCACGCGAATGCTGTATTGCCGCAGCGATGCGGTTGTTGCATCCATCCTTTGAAGGCACCAACCCTAACAGCCACGGTTTTATTGGGTTCCCTGCCAACATTTTAGTCGGGTGATTATGCTAATAAGATAATTGAATCCTCGTTAAAATAATCGACCCCATTCAAACCAAAATATTTATATTTATGGTTTGTCGCGCTACGGTAATTTTTTGCACACTTTAGGCTAAATAGACAGGGACCTACGGTTTAACGTAGATTCCGAACCACTCACAAACATTCGATTCGGATTCAAACCTGAAATCTGGGATGTCAAAGGCCAGAGCGCCTATTTATTTATAACCTTCAGCTTTCAAAAACAATTTGTTTCTAAAAGAATTTTTTGGGAAGTCGATATACAGCTGTTTCATGTTCCACCGCGAGCTATTTAAGAGCCTGATGGCCGAGTGGCTAGCGCTCGTTACCCCAGGTTTCGGGTTCGTGTCCTGGTGAAGCCATGGATGTTTGGGAGTGGTTTGGAATCCACGTTAAGCTGTAGGTCCCGCTCTGTTTAGCCCTCACAAGATGGCTGTATAGCGACAAACCAAACCAAAGCACGAGCTATTAGGCGGCTTGCTGGCCAATTGGCTGGCGCTCTCTCCTTTGGTACCACAGCTTCAGGTTCGAATCTCACCAGTGTGTCATGGATGTTTGTTGTTGTTTTAATGCACCTGCCAATATAAAGACAGTTATCTTTTATGCCACAACCAAGGGCAGCTGCTGTTACTCATTGAGCACTAACCAGGGGTGCACGTGTAGCTTGAAGATAGGCTAGAGATGCGAGTAACACGACCCCAACAATGCTCTACGATCCTATTAGATCGGGACCAACGGTTTAAAGTGGATTCTGAACCACTACAAACATTCCTGACACCACCGGGACACGAACCCAAAACCTGTGGTACCGAGCGCCAGAGCTCCTCCATGGATGTTTGTAGTGGTTCGTAATCCACTTTAACCCGTAGGTCCGGGTATCATATGCCCTTAGAGCGTCACGGAGCCCAATCAGACTTCTTGTCTCCCACATCATTGCCAAACTGTAAAGGGGCAACTCAGCTCTAGGCACAGTGATGTGGTGTGGTGTGGTGTAATAGTAGAAGTAGTAGTGGTTCGGAATCCACTTAAAGCTATAGGTCCCTGTTTAATTAGCGCAAAGTGTACACAAAATGACCGTAGCGCTATTAGGATACTGAATTCACGCATTCAAAACTTTTCAATTGAATTTCTTGCCATGAAATAACACTCATAAGTATTATAATAATAACATTTGGAAGGCAATGACATGCCATTTGAACTCTATGTTTTAAATTATCTTATCCATGCAATAAACTGAAAGGTTTTAAATAAATTCATTCATAGATCTATTGACATTTTTATTAAAAACATTACTTAATAAAAAAATTTCAGTTTTCAAACAGTTTTCTTTTTTGCTCTAAATGACTCAGTTGTACTTTAGAACAGCCTCATTCTTTGAGTTCAGGGCCTGCATAATGGATGTAGGTCTGTATGTATGCAAATCGATGTCATATGTGCTTGTGATGGCATATGTACCTCATTTTTTTTTTTTTTTTTTAATGAGGAGTGTTTACATAAAGTCAAAAAAAAATAAACAAATTTTTCTGTCAAATTTTAATAACAGATATTCACTTTCAAACACACCTGTTTTTGTGCAGGGGATAGGGACAGCATAAAAAAATTATCTTAAAACTTCATAAGTAGCTATAAAATATAATGTTCGTAACACATTTTTTTTTTTAAATTATTGGTAAATGCGAACCATTTTCTATGTAGGTCTTCGTAAAAAAGACCCACATAGAAAATGTGTGAATCCAAACATCCCCTTTCTAAAAGAAGGAAAAATTGAATGGACACACCGGAATATTTTTAAAGGTTCGTTCACACCGAGGCGTGAAGCGTTGATTAATCACTAGCCTCACTGCGTTCGCCTGAAACCGGTTGAAATCCACCGCTTCAAGTTGACCAACTTTCAACTCTCAAATGCTTGCGCGTCATGTGACTTGGATTGAGCCAATAGTAGATCTGCCATCTAGTAAAAGTAACTAGAATTTCACTAGGCGTAAAGCGATTTCTGACACTTCGGTGTGAACGAGTCGAAAAAATTTTCTTCCCTGCCGCTTGTCGCGTCGCCACCTCACGCCTCGGTGGGAACAAGCCTTGACGCGCAAGCATTTGAGATTTGAAAGTTGGTCAACTCGAAGCGGTGGATTTCAACCGGTTTCAGGCGAACGCAGTGAGGCTAGTGATTAATCAACGCTTCACGACTCGGTGGGAATGAGCCTTAAATGCTTTATTTGTTTCTATAGATTCCAGCGGTCTGATGGCCAATTGGTTAGAGCCGTGGCCTTTGGTGCTTCAAATTTGAATCCTGGCGGTGGTATGGATGTTTGTGAGTTGTTCGGAATCCACGTTAAACTGTAGGTCCAGGTCTAATGAGCCTAAAGTGTGCAAAAAATGACCTCAGAACTACAAGCCAAACCAATCTGTAGATTCCAAAATGTGCATTTCAAACTAACTTTTCAAAAACTTTCGTGGTCAATTATGCAGATTTTCTTGTGGAGAACTGGTTCAAAATCACTTTCGTCATTTGCAGATCCTACCTCGCATCTAATAACATTCATGGTCATGGACAGATATAATATCATGTGGGCCATCTGTTGGATTCTTGTGATTTGCATGTTATTTTGACAGCCATCTGTTGTTTTCTTTTTTAATTGCATTTTTTAAATTAATTTTATTCATAATATGCATTCGATGGAATATTTGTTCATATAGCGCACAAAAATCTGAATCCTTCTGCAATCTAGAAGGCGCAGGTCTTACTCAGGGTGAATTTCACAGAAATATCCAAGTAAGTAAATTTTGAAAAAAATGAATTTTTGGTAAAAAAAAAAAAAAAAAAAAAATTAAGAAAATTTTCTATTTGAAAAATTCAAGAATAAATTTAAAAAGAAAATGTCGGTAAAATTTAAATTATCGTATTCTTAACAGAAAAAAAAATTTAAAATCATTAACTCATAATGATATATTTTATAATTAACTTATAATCTTTATATTTAATTGCGAGATGAAAACTTTTATTAGAATATTATGACTAAGTTTTACCTATTATTTTTAAAATAATATCTTTCTTAATAATCTTCCCATTGGGTGGCCTAGGCAGCGTATTTTACATATTAGTTTCAATATTAATTATTATAATAATTTATATATATATATATATATATATGCGTATGTTATTATTATAAGTTATACTTATAACTTAGAAACATTAGTTTTATTAATATGTGCCATACTATATAGAGAAAAAAGATCAACTATTACATGTGACCTACAATCCCAAAGATTTTTTTTAACGTGTAGCCCTCAGACTATAGACAAGAAATTATGATAATTATTTAAAAATTTTATAACGTTTCTTCCATGGTGTTTACGGCATTGTGTATATATATATGTGTGTACTAGTATGTGTGCGTGTATTTAAAACAGTGTGGCAAACCAAATCATCTTGCGGGCCACTTTGGAAACACACTCCGCGGGACGCCTATAAAATTACATTATCCTCCATTAGATTTAGACCCACTGTAGACATTTTTTGGAGTGAAAAATGGAAAAAGAATGAATTATTATTATTGTGTTTGCTATTATTCTTACATGTAAACATAGATAATGTAATAATAATGATACTAAGCACACATTATAAAGAAATATATATAATACTAAAAATGAAATTAAAAAATATATACAAATATAAACGAAATAATAAATGAAATCATTAAAACATATTTATTTGACTAGTGCGATATGCGTTTCTCCACTCTTTCACTTAGCTTTTGCAAATCGCTCTCCATTTGGGTATTTGCACATCGTAATTGTTGTTGTAAGTTAGCGTCCCTTATGTTGGAACGTGTTTTGTGTTGGGTCAACTGTAAACCCATCAATAAAACAAGCAATATCTGTCCTATATTCTGAAGAATATTATTTTAATATAAATTTTTTTCTCATCGTTTCGGCAGTCCATTTTTGAATAGAGGGATGCACACATAATGCATTTTTTTAATAAATTGGTTTTTACTACTTTGGCCATTATAAAATAAATTCATTTTGCGAAAATGAGATAAATCTCTCGGGCCGGAAAAATGTTCAAGTAAGGCCCGAATTGGCCACCTCTGATTTAAAATAACGCTAGAAATAAAAAAATCTGAAGTCAATGGAAATAAAAACAACCAAAATAATAACTTCAATATTTAAACTATTTATCAATAATTTTTAATTTTGATAATTAGAATGCTTAAAATAATGTCAGTTAAACAATTCCTACTTGTAGCAAATATTTGTTGAGTGCATTCCTTCTGCTATTAAAATTCGTTTTATTTCTATGGAGACAATTTTCCTACATCAGTTGCGATGTGGAAACAATTTCTCACGCTTGTCGCAGCAATTACATAACCATCAAAGTTTACGCGCCATTTTCTTTTCTGTTGTTGTTTCTTATCCCACTTGGCTGGCCAAGCCCACAAGCCCATATGGACTCATGATTGAAGGGGAAGGAAGCAGCTTCTGTTGTGATGGAGCACCCGTAGGTAGAAGCCTGACTTTTGCTCCGTGACGCTCTTACAGTCATAGAAGACCGGGACCTACGGCTTAAAGTGGATTCCGAACCACTACAAACATACATCCATGGCACCGCCGGGATTCGAACCCGAAACCTGTGGCACCGAGCGCCAGACACTCGGCCATTCAGGTCCCAAATTTTGCCAACGGCACGCAGTGTTCCCAGGTGGTCACCCACCCAAGTACTGACCGCGCCCAATGATGCTTAACTTCGGTGATCTAACGAGAACCGGTATATTTTCTTTTCTTCAATAGCGGTATGTTCGCTATTACCACCATAAAAGATGATCACTTCAAATAAAGGAGATCTCAATTGCAATCCTAGTGTTCTGCGACTCAATGCTCTTTTTTACTCAATGCTCAGCGACGCAGGGACCAAAGGAGTTTTACAGCATCCCCCAAGGCGCTGGACCACCCAGAATCGTCTGACAAACGACATTCTAATTGCTGGATTGTTAGTGGTCATGCTCCCCCCTTTTATGTGCGGTGACACTCTTGACCGACCGCACAAGCGGGAAAAATAAGATCAACATTCAGAGACACAGAAATCTTGAATGGACTAATTAAATTGTTAGACTGAAGTTATGTCTCTCTCTCTATAAATATGTATATATATTTTTTTCTGTTCTAATGCAGCTGGCAAACACTTAGACAGCTTGGTCTTGGATGCCTTAAGGCAAGCGCTGCACAGACGTTACTCACTTTGCATTACCCAGGGGGCGCGTGTAACTTGAAGATAAGCCACGGACGCGGAGTAACAATGCCCCCGCAACGCTCCTATTAGGACTGGGACCTACGGTTTAAAGTGCATTCCGAACCACTACAAACATCCATGGCACCGCCGGGACTCGAACCCGAAACTTATGGTACCGAGTGCCAGAGCGCTAGCCACTCGGCCATTCAGGCCCCTATATATATATATATATATATATATATATATATATATATATATATATATATATATATATATATATATATATATATATATATATATATATATATATATATATATATATATATATATATATATATATATTTACAGGTACAGGGTGTACAGGTGTGTGTGTACAGGGTGTATGTATATACGAGTAAGTATTAGACTGATGTTAATCTATCTATTTATCTATGGAACCTAATGACTCAGTGGCTAATGCTTTGGCACTAGGTACCACAGATATTGGGTTCGAATCCCGGCAGTGCCATGGATGTTTGTAGTAGTTCGGAATCTACTTTAAGCCGTAGGTTAGCCGTAGATCATAAAGCGTTGTGGAGGTAGGGCGACTCGCTTCCGTAGCCTATCTTCAAGCTACACGTTTCCCTTGGGTAGTGCTAAATGAGTAGCAGCGGTGCAGCCTTTGCTTATGGCATAAAGATGTGTCTCTGTATTTTCAGCTGCATTAGAACAACATATATATATTATAAAGTATATATCAGAGCTGGTCCTACAAAGACAAAATTTAGTAATGGCAGCACCACCTGAACTAGAGCGAAATTAATAATGAAAATCCCCACAACACACAAGAATATATTTCGCTTACGTTTATATAGAAAATAAGTGAGTAGGAAAGTCAAATACAACAGGAACTAACATTTCATCCTATAATTTATGTTCTATCATCATTTGGTATAAAATTTAGAATCATGTTAATCCGATAAGTAAGCTACATCAATTATAAGTGGCAGCCTGATGGCCAATTGGCTAGCTGTCTGTCCTTTGGTACGACAGGTTTCAAATTCGAATCCCAACGGTGGTATGAATATTTGTGAGGGGTTTGGAATCCCCGTCAATCTTTAGGTCCCGGTCTAATGAACTTAAAACGTGCGCAAAAATGACCGTAGAGGGACAATACAAATCAAATGAATCCCAAGCCATTGATTTATTAAATAGCTCATTAACTTTTTTTAAAGAGTTAAGTTCGTACGTTTCTTTTGGCAATTATCTCAGATGCTGAAAATTTAGCCAGCGAAATTGACGTAGGGTTGATGCTATTATTCAATTAGGTTATAAACAATGGCAAACATGAATATGTATGACTATGCATGAACTAGCAAAACCCGGCATACGTTGTCCTGTCAAAAAAAAAAAAAAAAAAAAAAAAACCCACCGCACTGTAGAAAATTACATATCGCGAAATATATTCCCCATGTTCCAATAGAGCCTGAATGGCCGAGCGGCTAGCGCTCGGTACCACAGGTTTCGGGTTCGAGTTCCGGCGGTGCCATGGATGTTTGTAGTGGTTCGGAATCCACTTTAAACTGTAGGTCCCGGTCTGTTTAGCCTAAAGTGTGCATAAGATAACCGTAGAGCGGCAAACCAAACCATGTTCCAATATAGGTGCATACTCATTTTCACGGATATCGTTTGAACGGTATGAAATGCTGCAGCACCAAACAAGTGGCAAGTAACCAAAGAGTGGATAGCGCGGACCTATTTTTTCATACTCTAATACATATTATTGCCTATTTTCATAGCGATGGGTTGACCGGTATAGAACTTCATAGACTGCAGAACCCTCTGGTGGCGACTTACAACAAAGAGAATAGCATAAAACCATTCTCACTGTTTTGTCAAACAAACACAAAAAATTTCATCAGAGTTGGTCCAGCCGTTTAGGAGGAGTTCAGTGACAAATACATGTATAAAAGAATTATATATGTAAAGATAATTTGTTAAAACTGAATAAAAATTGCTAAAAAAAAGTGCATTTTTTAACTTTGCGTAAACACTTCTCACTAAAAAAATGTGTAAAACTCACAGACATCTATTATGCATGCAATGAATGATATTCTGAAGAATAGCTATGAATTACAGCCAATTGAGTCACTGACAGCAAAAGTACAAGGGAGGAAACAAGTAATGTTTTTAATAAAAGTGTGCCAGTAACTTATCTTCTCAATGAATCAATCGAAATCCTTTCAGATCAAAGCTACGGTCGTTCAAAACACAGAGTTAAAATGTCATTCGATTCTGAAAATTATTATATTAAGTTATAACTGCTATCATAATAGCGGTGTAGTAAAAAAAAAAAAAAAAAAAAGAGTTTTCCCGAAATTCAATGAAGTTTTTAATGCGTGAATTTCCGTATCCAAATAAATCGTGAAGAAAGGTCATATAGTATCTTGAATCCGGAATTTTTTGGGGCCTGATGGCCGAGTGGCTAGCGCTCTGGTGCTCGGGAGTCCCGACAGTGGCATGGGTGTCTGTAATGGTTCGGAATCCACTTTAAACTGTAGGTCCTGGTCTGTTTAACCCTCGTGTGTACAAGATGCCCGTAGAGTGACGAACCGAGCCAAACCAAACCGGAATTTTTGAGGCCTCTCATTAAACAAGACGAACTGGCGCCGGGGTAAAGAAACGGATTTCTGATCGCAAGGTCGAAGGTTCGAATCAAAGCCCAGCTCCATTCGCTATTCAGCTAGGATATGCGAATTAAATCTTTTTTGCCGACTAGTGACATAGTTAGGTTTTCTTTTTTTCCTGTAAAAAACAAAAGGAATAAACCTGAACACCAAAAAATGAAAAATAAATAAATAAAAATAAAATGAAATACCAGAATTTTGGTTCTGAGTCCTTTTTTTTTTGCAGGGGAGGGGGATAATTATTTACTTTGCAGATTCATCGTTACAGTTCCCACACGTTCAGCAGTCACAATTTTATATCATAAACAAATTTTTTATGGCATCGACAACGGGTCCCTTACTGTGCCGAATTTTTAACTTAAATTTTAAGTATTTTTTAACTTTTCAAAGTATTATTTTTAAATTTTTAGAAACTTTACTTTTTTATAACAAACTAACATTAAGCAGCCAATTAAAATCCACTTAAATTTTACATAGGAATTAAGATGAGGAGTTTAAGGGGTCTATCCCCATGGGTACTCTGTAATCGGTACGCCAGTTGCCAGACTGACAACTGTCTACGATAACAGTCATAACATCAAGAATCCTTTTCAGAATCGAATGACATTTTAGCTTTATGTTTTGAATGATATTATGTATGTGGTGAACTGAGAAATTGTAAGCATATTCAAATATGAGTTACTGGCCTTTACATTAAAAACATGACTCTTTGTGTATTTTTGCTCAGCTCTGATGGTCCGTTGCTCTGGCCTTTGGTTACACAGGCCTTCAGGCTCGAATCCTGGCGGTGGCATGGATGTTTGCAAGTGGTTCAGAATCCACGTTAAACTGTAGGTCTCGGTCCAATTAATCCCTCGGTGCACAAAATGAGAGTGACAAACTAAACTAATCCGAAGTTTCTTCACTCTGCTGTACTTCAGAATTGTCATTTACTTTATTCTTTGAGTGTAACGCAGGCAAGTGAATGTGATATGTTTTACCTATTCTTTCATTGAGGAGTGCTGACGTAAAGTAAAGGGGAAAAAACCCTTTTTTGTATCCTTTTTTTACCACATTTTAGTAAAAAAAAATGTTTGCATGTATTTCAGTGTTGATGTTTTTCAATATTTTATAACCGAATTTAACTACAGCATCAAAAATCGCTTTCTACAAAGTTTTTTTTTTTTTTTTTTTTTTTTTTTTTTTTTTAAATTTTCAGAGTACCATTTTTATTTTTAGAAACTTCATTTTTTTATCACCGTTACTAACCTAAAGTAGCCACTAATTAATTGTAACTATATATATAAATTAAAATGAGGAGGGTTAAGGGGTCTATTATCCCCATGGGAACTCCGTAATCGGTATGCCAATTGCCATAAAGTATTATTTACTAGATTGGATAGGAGAGTCGAGTACCTGTGCACATCTGCTCAGAATTCAAATAAAATAAAACAAAGTATCACAGAATGAGCAGGAATTAAAAATTTTAAAGCAAACAGTTAGTAGGAGGGAAAGAAAAGTTATGGGGAGGGGAGCTAACCGGAGGTGACAAATAGAAGCAATATAAAAATGCATACCTGCACAATAGAATAATATAAATAAATATGTAAATACATAACAAACATATAAACACATATATAATGGAAATATATAGAAAATGCAGATATATAAACACAAAATAAAAAGCTTTAAGGGAACAGAAAACATACGAGCAATGTTTGAAATTGGGAGCCTGACGGCCGAGTGGCTAGTGCTCTGGCGCTCGGTACCACAGGTTTCGGGTTCGAATCCCGGCGGTGTCATGGATGTGTGTAGTGGTTCGGAATCCAATTTAAACTATAGGTCCCAATCAATATGACCGTAGAGCGTTGCGGTACATTGTTACTTCGCTTCCGTTGCTTAACTTTCAAGATACAAGCGCCCCCTGGGTAGTGCTAAGTGAGTAACGTCGGTGCAGTCTTTATGGCATAAAGATCAGGGTCTAACTCATGCCAGCTGCATTAGAAAAAAAACATTTGAAACTGAAGATCGGATGCAAAGTTTGTTAATGCAGGGTAGAGTTGGATGTTCTCAGAAATGGAATTTTATTTTTCTTTTTAACATAGTTTCGCAGTAAGTATTATTTAAAAACGCGGAACGATGATGATTGTATACTTAAGGTTCCTTTAATAAATAAATAAATCTTGGGATCCCATTTCCGCACGCATTTATAATTACATGTCTAACTGTTAACTAGTTGTCTAACTGTAACATGTCTAACTGTAACATAGTTAATGAATAATTATTTTTGAAGTAATGAATTGTTTGCATACGTAGGACAAATTGCGACAGAAAATGTAAATGGTTGCTTATAAAGTCAAGTTTCAACGAAACGAAAGTGCCCGTTTCGGAGTACCTATGGGGTAAATATACCTTGAAAACCTCCACATAATCATTAATAGAGTTAAATTTACATTATTGAAATTCCATCGTGAATTTAGATAAAAAAAAAAAAAAAAGAAGAAGAAAAATTACGCTATTAAGTTAAATAATAAAGAGAAAGAAGTAAGTTAAGTTACTCAGGTACAATTAGGAGTTCGTGACACGTTTCCCTGCGGACAGTCAGTGAGTTAATGAAAAATACAAATAAATAAAATTAAGAATTTAAAATAAATACATTAGAAATGAAAACATTAACTTCTTAAAAATTTTAGATATCATTTAGGGAAAAAGAATTTACGATAGCCATTATTTGTATTAGTTTTGCACATCATAGCAATAAATGAAAATTTAAGGAACCAAATAGATACCTCAGATTTGCAATTTAGCTACTGTGGTCATTTTGAGTCCCACGAATTCTTTTTAGACGTGGGAAGGACTCAAACTTCGCATCGTAGATAGCTCTAGGCCTTTTCCTACAGCTACTGATACCAGGATCGTATGCAGGATTTCTGTGAATAACTTCATTGCGAATTTGAGGGCATTTATCATGAAAATTTTTTGAAATTTCGAATATAGATGTAATCCATTATCGGATTAAGATCAAGATCTTTATGGATTCGTTTCCACCTAACAAACCACGGAGTATTAACTGGAGGCAGGGCCGGATTTTCCTATAGGCTAACTAGGCTTCAGCCTAGGGCCTCAAGTTCAAGAAGGGCCTACATTCAAATTGTTAGCAAAATTAGAATTGCACTATTCTAAAAATAGCAAAACACTAGATCGAAAATAAGGAGAAATTCTACACATATGACTATAAACAAACACAAAAATGTATTGGTTAAGATCAACGCTTTCGGCTCATAGGGTATCCCAGGCCCCCTTTTTGGTATCCCAGGCTTCAGGTTCGAATTTTGGCGGTAGCATGGATGTTTGTGAGTGGTTCAGAATCGACGTTAAACTGTAGGTCCTGGTCTGTTTAGCCTAAAGTGCGCACAAAATGACCGCAGAGTAACAAACCAAACCAAACTGTCGGGTCTGTTCGTTTGTATTATTATCTGTATTTATTATCCGTGCCTCATTTTTTATGAAGATTAGTACCCATCACACCATGTTTCATTTAACATATTGATATATATCACAGTAATGATGTATTTTATGATCGCTCATGTAATTTACAAACTTAAAAATGGGCGATGAAAGGCCCTCTTTTCATCTAAATCCGGCCCTGACTGGAGGTTTCATTCAACGCCCTCGCCGAGCTTTTCGATCGATGCATTCCTGTGGAGAAGCGGCAACAGATGGACTCTTCCCCCCTATCTTATCTCTGGCGGAGCGCCATCTGTCCTCCCCCTCACCCTGGCGTCTTCGTGTCACTTCGATGCCTCCGCGGCATCATGCCCATTTACATGATATTCAGTGGGAGTTCCCACGGGATTTCCCCCTTCATGCAGCGGGCACTGAGATAATGAAGGCGCAAAGTGGTTTACGGAAGCCTGTAGATCCAAGTTTACGAGTCGTCACTAATCCGTTGCAGCCTACCAAGTCTATTAGAAACAAGTGATTACCAGACTAGCTTTGTATTCGCTTTGTGGTTAGGGAAGCCTGTAGATCTAGAGATCCAAATTTACGAGTCGTTACTACTCCGTTGCTTGGTTTGGTTTGTCGCGCTACGGTCATCTTGTGCACACTTTAAACTAAACAGATCGGGACCTACAGTTTAACGTGGATTCCGAACCACTTGCAAACATCCATACCACCGCCAGGATTCGAACCTGAACCCTGTGTAACCAAAGGCCAGAGCAACGGACCATCAGAGCCGAGCAAAAATACACAAAGAGTCATGTTTTTAATGTAAAGGCCAGTAACTCATATTTGAATATGCTTACAACTTCTCAGTTCAACACATACATAATATCATTCAAAACATAGAGCTAAAATGTCATTCGATTCTGAAAAGGATTCTTGCTGTTATGACTATCGTAGAACAATACAATTTATATTGTTCTACGTAAGAATCATCGTATAAGAATCATCATAAGAACAAGAAACAATACAGATGCCAGTCTGGCATCTGGCGTACCGATTACGGAGTACCCATGGGGATAGACCCCTTAACCCATCAGGCCTCACTAATCCGTTGCAACTTGCCAAGTCTATTACAAACAAAGAATTACCAGACTGTCTTTCTCAGCTGATGCTTTGTATTCGCTTTGTGGTTACGGAAGCCTGTAGATCTAGAGATCCAAATTTACGAGTCGTTACTACTCCGTTGCTTGGTTTGATTTGTTTGTCTCTCTACGGTCATCTTGTGCACACTTTAAGCTAAACAGATCGGGACCTACGGTTTAAAGAGGATTCCGAACCACTACAAATATCCATGGCACCGTCGGGACTCGAATACGAAACCTGTGATACCGAGCGTCAGAGCGTTAGCCTCTCGGTCACCAAGCCCCAAAAATCCGTTGTAGCTTGTCAAGTCAATTACAAACAAGTAATTACCAGACTGTCTTTTTTGGATATTGCTTTGTATTCGTTTTATGGGCTTGGGGAAAAGCGTATTAGATTTCCGATCAGCATGAGCTCTGTTCGAAACCCAACAAGTGAGGCCAGATTCTATTCTTATGTTAACAATTATTTTTTACTTTTTAGTTTGATTCACTCTAAAAGCGTCTTTTTTTTTTTAG
>BPLQ01000810.1:0-67500 GCA_021605075.1 Caerostris darwini | reverse complement strand
ATTAGATATAATTAGATTAAGTATATATCACATAATATAGGCCCGAAGGGCCGAGTGTTGGTACCGACGGTTTCGGATTCGAGTCATGGATGTTTGTAGTGGTTCGGAATCCACTATAAACAGTAGGTCCCTGTCTAACATGATCGTAGCTTATTTTCAAGCTACACGCATCCCCTGGGTAGTTGCAAGTGAGTAACCTTAAGGCATCAAAGACAACTGTCTAAGTGTTTGCCAGCTGCATTAGCAGAACAAAAAATATATATATAATATAATATCATATAGTCAAGGGTTTAGAAAAAAATTACTACATTAACACGAGAGCAGGATGACCCTGTCAATGCAATATGAATCAATTACTCCTAACCTTTCCTAGTTTTTTTCTTATACTAGCAGAAGCTCAGAACCTGGTATATGTTGCCCTGCAAGAAAAAAAAATGCATTGTATGAAAATTACATGTCGCGAGTATAATCTCCATGTTCCACTATAAGTGCATACTCATTTTCATGGATATCGTTCGAACGGTCTATAAGATGAAATGCTGCAGCACCCTCTGGTGGCAAATAACACTAAAGTGGATGGCGCAAACCTATTTTCTATACTCGGATACATAGTATGAACCATTTGCATAACGATGGGTTGAAAGGTATAGAAGTTGACAGACTGCAGCACCTTCTTGTGGAGACTGACAACATTCTCCATGTTTTGTCAAACACACACACAAAATGTCATCAAAATCGATCAAGTCTTTTAGGAGGAGTTCAGTGACAAACACACGTACTGAAGAATTATAAATATAAAGAGATATCATGCGCATAAAATAAAAAAAAAAAAAAAAGAGGGGGGGTAAAAGAACAAACGTTACAGCAGCAGATCAATTGCAAAAGCAAAAACGTATAAAGTATATATGGATTTTAAATTGTATATGCAGATTATATAAGGACGTATGGCAACATTAAAAGGCAAGGAACTATTTAAAACACAATCAATTTCTACAATAAAGCCGTTATAATTACATAGGATATATGTAAATTTTCATAGCATTTCAAAGTCAATATCATAAATATTATAACTAAATTTGGTCTGTTGGCCGAGTGGCAAGCGCTCTGGTGCTCTGTCCCACAGGTTTCGCGTTCGAGTCCCGGTGGTGTCCTGGATATTTGTAGTGGTTCGGAATCCACCTTCAACCGTAGGTCCCGGTCTGATGAGTGTAGTGCGACAAACCGAACTATCTGATTATACATATTTTTAAAATTGCTAATTGCTACGTAAAACCTTTTTCGTTTTTAATTGTTAATATGAGATTCCGATTAGCAAGAATTATAAACAAAATGTTTACAAGCAAGTCTTCAAGATAATCAAGCTTCAATGATTTTGAATGATATGATATAATGTCATTCAAGAATGATTAATAATGTCATGTCATTATGAGTAATATGATATATAAATGTTGTTATTTATGTTTTATTTTAAATGAAAACCAATTTTTTTATCTGTATTTAATATGTTTAATATACTAATTAAAAAAAAAATTATTTTGGAACAAACAGGGGAAAATATAAAGTTTGGTCCTATTTTAGCACCTAATTATTGTAATTTGGTAAAATTATAATAATTTATTTATTTTAATTATTTATAATTTATAATAAATAATTAAAATAATGTATATATTGTATTGAAAAAAAAATACATTATTAAAAAAAATACAATAAATGTTATTATTATTTTACAACAAATTTTATTATTATTTTACAATAATGCATTTATTTTTAAATATTATTTTATTTTATGTATTTATAATTTACTAAAATTATAATTAAATTTAGCAATAATAATTATTTTATTAATTACCATATTATTTTTTGTTAGTTATTTTAAATTGATACTAATTAGTTCATTAAATTTGACATAAAAATTTAATTTGTAACTTCTGTTATCATCTTGAAAACCTGGCATCACTTGAAAAAACTATAGTCCTCCAGTGGGTTCCTGCCCACTGTGGGGTTCCAGGCAATGAGAAAGCCGACTTCCTGGCTAAAAGGGGGGCTTTAATCACACATAAAATATCTCGTCCTATACCCTTCCACTCTATCAAAAAT
The DNA here is from genome assembly GCA_021605075.1 of Caerostris darwini. NCBI lineage: Eukaryota > Metazoa > Arthropoda > Arachnida > Araneae > Araneidae > Caerostris > Caerostris darwini. Next base: position 65,403 of record BPLQ01000810.1, on the reverse strand, counting down.
CTCATCAAAAGATCAATTAAAGTCCGAGCTCAAGAAGACCTCTATAACCGAGTTTCCCAAAAGTTCTGGAAGAATGCCATCCGAAATCTATGTAATGTTCCAAGGCGTAGAGCAGTCGCTCATTTCCGACTAGCCACTGGACATGACTGTCTGCGTAAACATCTTTACAGACTCAAAATTGTTCCTTCCCCGATATGCACTCTGTGCAGCTCTGGAGAGGCTATGGACTCCACACATCAACTGCACTGTCCTGCCCTGAGCAAGACTTTTCTCGCCGAGCGTTATTGGGAGGCTAGAGATATGTTAGATTAATGAACTCTGTTGCAGCATGTTTTGTTGTTTTCTCTGTTCTTTTTTTATTTTTTGTTATGCTGTAACTGTTCATAATCTGCCATTGGAAATAAATAAAAAATAAAAAAAATAAAAAAATAAAAACCTTCTGTTATTTGAAAATTTTTAAAAAATTTATTCTAATGAATACCAGGATCGTAGCTCCATAAACGTAAAACACAGTTAATTTGATGATTAAATTATTTTGACACATGTTTTGAAGTATTTAATCTATTTGGATAAACAGCTTCTTTCGGGTTATAGTAGTTCTAATGAATTTTCGCACCACCTCTTTTAAATTCCTAACTCCCATATCCCGTGAAGACTTCTTCATTCTTCTTATTTTTTTTTTTCCTACATTTTCAGTGCTCTTTACCAAATATTTTTAAAACTATTTGTCATGTAGCATGTCTTACCATTTTAATGTAACATATCGTGAAATTGCTTGGAAGTCAACATACTCTGTTGACCTAAAATGACTATTTTAAAATATGCTGAGCATAATAATAATAATAACATATCGCACAGTTATTTAAATGTGAATTATTATTTAAGTAGCAACATAATTTTAATAAAAAAATCACAATTCGTTCAAATTCAGTAAAAGTTGATAAAAATTAATGAATTCGAGGAAAAATCATATAAAGAATAACATCACTTTATGTGCAAACATTTAAAAAAAGAAAAAAACTATAAAATCACTTGTCTTAAAAAAAATTAGGATTTAACTTCAATTTTTTAATAAAATACTAATTTATAGATTTATTATTTATTAATATTATTCGTATTTAGAAAAATTGAACAATTAAAGCATTAAATAAGAATTTGTATAAACCAATGTATTCTTTTTCTTTTCTCATTTAATTTGATTAAATTTATTAATAATTGTACATTCGTCTAAATCCTCCTCTCTCTCTTTCTTTTTTTTCTTTTAAATAAATAAAGTTAATTTTTATTTGGCATTTCTGTTTGAGAAATAATTAAGTAATAGTTCAAAAACTGTCCTGTAGATGTCGCTACTATAAAGATCGTGAAGAAAATTCCACACTATAAAACTTAATGTATTGAGTAACTAAATAAACGAAATTTTTTTCACAATAAGTCAATATTTCTTCTGAATAAATTAAAATTTATTTTTTTTGATAAAATAGTATAAGTTGCACATATTTTGCTTTAATTCAGCAACCTTTTTTTTTTTATTGTAGGACTATTTTTAAATCAGGTTAAATCCATTAACTCTTAGAACTAACACGTACTCATATTAAATAATTGCTATAGTAAAGTTAAAAGTATTTAGAAACCATTTTAAAGAAGTAAAGAAAATTAAATTGTTACATGTGGTTAATAAAAAATTTATAAAAGTTTCTTTATTTATAGTCATATGTCGAATAGTTTAGGTATTTTAATAATTTAGTACAGTAAAGCGAATAATTATATTATAAAAATTATTCATTTTTTTTATTTACAATTTTTTTAAAAAATTTAATTAAAAAACAACATCAGAAAATATTACAGCGCTTAAAAATAACTTTTTTTGAAGAAAATTTAAATTTTTTTTTTAATTTTTTTATTATTCAAATATTAAAAAAAATAAAGATCTCCTTTTAAAATTTTATGAAATAAAAAAGAATTTAAAAGCCAGGATATTACCTCCTATTTTTTAGAAAGTATATTTCCCATAATAAAATTAAATATCATTGAGTAGAAAAAATTTAAAAGGTCAATTAAAGTAAAATAATCGAGAAATCATGTACAAATATAAATTTTTTTATACAAATTATTGTTTAAAATCTTAATTATTATCAAAGTTTCGTCACTTTAAATCTGAAATTTCTTTTTACTAAAGTTTTTGTCTTTTTAAGGTTCTAATAAAACTAAATAATATATCAGCATATTAATACTGATGAAATCCTTTTTTTGCATGAAGTTTTATTTATACACAATTCTAAGGAATTGCATAGTGCTGCCATCTACAGGTTAACTTACACACATATCTGAAATGCCTTTCTTTCATATCAGAAAAACTGAAATATCTCCTTACCTTATCTACTATTACAAAAGAACCACAAATAAAAATGATTCACCAATGTTAAGAAATATATGATATGATTAAAATGCTTAGTATTTCATCAAAACACTATTAAAAGTGTTTGTCAATCGTATGCTTGACAAAAAAAAAACCATGCAAGACTATATTGTAGCAATTACTTTCTGAATATTATGTTTTATTAAATATACATTAATAAAAAAATATTAGTTTATTTTACCAAAATTTAGTATTTAAATTAAAAAATACAAGAAGCATTTTGGGAAAAGGTATTTAAAAATTTTATATATATATGTATATATATATATATATATATATATGTATGTATATATTTTTTTTTCTTCTTAAATATGAAAGCAATGAAAATACTTTTTTATAGAAACAGAATTATACAGGTAATGTATAATAAATTATTAGAAAAATTCTTAAAAAATAAAATAATCAAAAAAGTTCATGAAAATGATTTTGTTACATATGATCTGTTACATGTTTTAAGAAAATTTCTTTTGATATTAAAATTTTATTGAAACAGCAGTTTAATATCCAATATCAATGCATTACATATTTCTTACAGATCATAAACTTCATAAAAACACATCTCTAGTTTCATAAATGTATTTTTCTAGCTCAAAATTTTGCATCATAACTATTTTTCAATATAATTAAAAGAAATTAAATTGTCCCTGTTGAAGTTATTACATTTTCTACAAGCAATTATATCTCTCTTTTTCCTAGGTATATTGTAAAATTGCGTTTGTTGATATATTATGACATATTCTGTAAATCCATATTTGTTCATTCTTTAAGTACTATTGATAACTATAAATGGTTGCAGATAATGAGGAATAAAAATTTAAAAATCATTTATTATATAAACTTAATTACTTGGAATATTTCTATTACATTTTTTTAATACAAAGTACTAGGAAAAAAGCTTTTTTTTTGTCTCTGTGTTATTTATAATAATTCTCTCTGTAATCATCTAGTATTTGGTTTTTATCATGTATATATAAAATATAAATCAATAAAAGTAGGTAAATATATAGCTTTATTTTAAAGAAATATTTTCTTGAACCATTTTAAATCATTATTATTTTTTTCAATTTGCATGACAGTTATTTATCAACCTTTTGCCCTATGAATCAACTAATCTTTATACAATTTTAGTGTCAAAACGCAACTAAGGCAAACATATTTGAGGGGTGAAGTACCTGGAGTGAAAAATTCTCCCCCACATCTCCTATTGTATAATTATTTTAATAAAGTTTTCTTAAAAAAGGGTTAAAACTTAAAGAGAAATTAAAGTTTAAAATATTTTTAATAGGTTAGAACTAATGAGATAATTACATATGAGCCATAGCTCAGGAGTTTAAAATATATAATATATTTAGAGTAATTGAAGAGAGAGTTAAATAAAATAAATAAATTTAAATTCTTTGCACTTTAATGAGAATTAAGAGATTTTCGGTATATTACTGTCATGATGAAATATTGATAAGTACCAGATATGATAAAACACAAATTTTATTTGTATGTCTAATTTTTATTAATGAAAAAGTGTTCTGCGCATATTATTTTCATGAAAGGTAAATGAATGAATATATATATATACCGAAGCACTTCGGGAATCGATCCCGTGATTTGTTTTCCTCCTGCTACGAATAGAGAGGAGAGGAGAGGGCGCTCGTGACGTGTGGTCGGCGTGTGTTGGGTGACAGTAGCTCTTGAATAGCGTGCTGTATCAACATGGCTACGCTCGTCAATGGCTTTATTGATCCTGTGTCCAAACAGCTGAGCGTGGGACAAGAAAAAAGCGATTCACGTCCAGGCAAAGACGACGATGCCATCAAACTCTTCATCGGCCAAATACCGCGAAATCTGGAAGAAAAGGAACTCAAACCCCTCTTCGAAAACTTCGGCAAGATCTACGAGCTGACGGTGCTCAAAGATAAATATACTGGCCTACACAAAGGTGAAGCTGACTTCCTTCAAATTGGAATGCTTTTAATTTTATTCATCTGTGTTTATGTTTTCAGTTATTTCCTTTGAGTATTTCTTGGATACTGTTTGTTTTGGTTTCGGGAGCATGACTCACGAAATCCCTTTGTCCTTTCTTATATATCTGCCATAGCGTCACTTACAGCTGTTTTTCTTTTCCTTGTCCATCAAAAAATGCAATTATCTTCACATTTCTTTTTCTAAATTCTCTGTTTTACCATTTTTGGTAGTTATTAGTCGTTAGCAGTCAAAAATTAAAATGCAAGTGAGAGATTTGACTGATTAAATGGCTTCTGATTTTTTTTCCCCCTTCATGTTTTGTTACACAATTATTTTGTGAGAATTTATTTATTTTTATAAAACATTATGTTGTAAAGAACTTATTATTTTTTTAAATTATATATAGAAATATAGTGTAAATTTGCAATAATGCATAGTCATTTTCTGTTTAACTTATATTTTATTTGTTTACTTTCTAGCGTGTGCTTTATTGTCAAAATACGATTGGTGAACGTTTTTTCCCTCCTTCACTGATAAGCTTATTTTTCCTTTTATTGTTAAAAGTTTAGATCTAATCACATAAATAACAATTTAAATATATTCATTGTAGAAGTAAATTAAATAATCACATTTTGAAATTTGTCATCTGTATAAATATCATATAAAAAAATATTAAAATTGATTATATTGCTTGACTTGTTTCTGAATCTATCAAACTTGTTTAATAGAATTTCAATAAAAAAATTTTATTAAATTAATCACCACAAAGTAAACTGAAGAGGGAATCTGGATATATGGAAATTTTTAAAACAAAAGAATTTTCATTTAAAAGAATTAACACAAAATACTCATGTACTTTTTATTGAATAATTTTATTTATTTGTGACAAATTAACTTACTGTATTAAACTTCGGATTTTTAATAATCATTCTAACTTCTGAATTTCTATTTTGACTTAAAGTAATTCAGGTTACTTTTTATTGCTATCACTGATATTAAGAATACTTTTTTAGAAAGAGAATAAAGTGTTGCTTTAGTGTTTTTATAATTAAGTTAGGTAAAATAACTGCAAAATTAATAAATGCTCTATTATATAAACAATGAGTGAAATTTTATGATTAATTTTTAATCATTATAGTTTTCATATTGCAAACTTACTATAATATAGTCATAGTAAGAATAAAAAAATGAATTATAAGAAACAAAAACAAATAATTGCTTGTTCATTAAAATTAAATTATCATTATATAATTAATTGAATTTCTTAAAATAGTAAACTATTTATTCTATTCTCAATGATTTTAACTTTTTACAGTTTTAAGATTGTTATTTAGTAATATGTGAATTATTCTCATTAACTGAATTATTGAAGTATTTATAAAGAATTTAACATTAATTCTATATCAATTTTACCTTTCATATTGCTCTATTTTTGATACTGTCTAAAAAGCAAAGTTATCAAGATTTCTATGATGTATGAATCACTTTTATAATCAACTTTGTAAAATCTATTTAGACATAATATAATGCTTAAATAAGGGATATTCATTAAGATTTTTTATAAATTCAAATTTAAAGTTTGAAAGAATCATCATTTGTCATGCTTGTAAACTACTTTGTTTTATTTACTCAAACAAGGAGAGATCACAAATTATTCATTACCCACCTGATTGAAATTTATACCATAAGATCGTGATTGGGATGTTAATTGGTAATTGATTAATTGATGTTAAAAGTAGTAGAACCCACTTCTAAATGATTTTGAGAAAATTGAGTTTGAAAATTTTAAATGTTTTTATATTGGTTAAATCATCAGATTGAAAAGTGATTGCACGGCATAGTTATTAATGACATTAAGAAGGTTACAAATTTAACTTCAATATGGTTTCTCTTATTTATTTATTTATTTATTTTTTAACTTTAAGTTCTTACTTTATACACATTATAAATAATTCGGTAAAATTAATAAATATTTACTTTCAGAAATACATATGCACATATATATATATATATATCATATATTGTATATTTTGATCGATTTTGTGAAAATAAGTACTTTTCTTTTAAAATATTACTTTTTTATTGTTATTGAATGTTAATTTTTTTTTCAAATGCATGCTCATGAACTTTCTTTTCTTATTCAACTTTTTTATGTTCCTTAATTCATTTTTTTTTTTTTTTCATGCTGTCATTATGGTAACTTTTATTTGACAATTCACTCTTCTTTGCAAGTAAATTATTTCAAAATTAATCTGAGTTTTCAAATAGAATATTTTATGAATATCTATATTCAAATATTCTGTAAGTTCAAGTAGAATATTCTGCAAAAATTACAAATAAATATTTCTGTTTTTGTTGAATGTGATTATTTTATTCTGGCTTCTAAAATCACCAATATCTCAACAGAAATGCTTATATGAAAAAGTTAGGTAGCAATTAAAAGTTTAATCTAAAGTAAATTTTTAAAAAAGGTATAAATGAAAGAAGGAAATATATAAAAGTATGTTTATGATAAAAAATACTTATTAATTTTCTGCATTACTTATAATAAATGCAGTGTAAGATATTATAATGGGGAAAAAAAGTAAGGGGAAACTAGCAGAGGTCAGAATTTGCAACCTCCAGTGTGCTAATTTGTGTCTTTAATCACTATACCACAACACATATGTCAGTACAGCACTTTAATAGTATAAAGGTGTTCATATTTTTAAAACTTGATTTCCTCATAAATTATTCAAAAGTGGGTCCAATTATGTTGCTCAATTTATATCATTGTCATGAGCTACACATATAATAAATTTCAGTTAAATCAGTGAGGAAGTGTTCATGATCTTCTCTTGTAAGGTTCTGACCCTAACTTAAAAAAAAATATGAAGCAATAAGAATAATTTTTTAAATCTTTCATTAGTTTAACAGCCTGAACAAAATTATATGAATAATATAATAAGATTACTTTTATAGATATATATATTAGTTAAATTCTCTTATTTATAAATAAAAATCCATATTCTCATTTGTTTTTCATTTATCACACTCTAATTTAACTCATAATAATCAGAGATGTAAAAAAAAATGTATTCCTTTAACTTAGAAAAACTTTAATAATCAGTCTATTTACAACAAATTATGAAACTACATAAAGTGACAACACATTTATATGCTCCATTTTCATTCATGATAAAGTGAATAAATTTAAGTTTCAGTAGTTGGTAAAAGTTGATTTAGCACTAGAATATATTAAACAAAACTATTGTAAAAAACAACAATTTTCCTCCTCATTCATAATTTTTACGAATGTAGCATGTGATAAAAATGTTAACATAACATCCAAATTGGTCTGGCGGATAATATGACAAGTTTTTGAAATGGAAGTGTGGTACTAACACTCAACCTCACAATTGATGCTGAATTGAAAAATGTACCCTATTTGCTCCTATATCTGTATTGTTAAAGCCAATGATAAAATCATTGGCTAGAAAGCATTTCCATTGGATTCAAAGTAGAAGATGTGATGCCTAAATGTTGTCTTTGGGAGAGTAGGCACCAAGAAATTAAATCACAGTTGAGGCAATGGAAATTTTACAGAATGAGTTGGTTTCTGGTTCAGATTACATGACACCCTCATGATGTGATAAATAGTAACAATATTTAAAAAAAAAAAAAAAAAAAAAAGGAGCATAGATTTTTGTTTGTGGGTACATGATATTAATTGACTAACTATTTTTATAAACTAGCATAGTGTATAAATACCATTTTATAAACAAATTTTATTTATTTTCAGGGTGTGCTTTTCTAACTTACTGTGCAAGAGAAAGTGCCATAAGGGCCCAAAATGCTCTCCATGAACAAAAAACACTCCCTGGGGTAATTAAGATTTCAGTGTGATTTTCGAAATTCATTTTGTCGCATTGCATGATTTAGCAACATCTATTGCAAATTTCTAAATTTAGCAGAATGCCTGTAAATTTTCTATAAAATATAAATAATTCAATGTAGTTTTTATAAGTAGTAGTAATTTATAGATTTTAAATTTATTAATATAGAAATATTACAAGTATTTCTGGATTAATAAAAAAAAAAAATTTTTTTTTTTTTTTTTTTTTTGCATGAGTTCTACATTAAGTTTCTCTCATATTGAGTGGTTTACTTAACTTTCAAAAATTTTTTCGGATAAAATGAATATAACTTGAAAAAGGAATAACAGCTGAAAAATGAATACATTTACTATGTAACATTGAAGTAATTTAGATTGTATAAAATTCCTTTTAAACATCGAATTTACTTTGTATGATTTATAACTGTTTATTAATAACAAACACCATTTTTGACTATTTTGTTAAGAAAGAAGCAAGTAAGAGGTCATATACAAGTACTTCCTTTTCTTAAAAAATAATCTCTCTGATGTTGCTAGCATTTTTATATTATAGTGTTATTACAGTATTAATTGTTTAATGTGGTTTCTGTGATTCCTTAATTTCCCTTACTAAATTATGAATGGTAGCCTACTTCTTAATTTTATGAGGCATTGTTGTTTTGTACTTTTAAAATTCTCATTTCTTATGATTATTTTGTTTTTGATTTGAGTGCAATAGGCATGTGTTTCAAAAATTGCGAGAGAAAGAAGATATAAAAAAATTTACTACAGTTTTCATTATCTGTTACAGTAATTTTTACATTTAATTTATAAAAAATAAATTTTGGAAAATGTCAAATTTTTCATAAATTTTTTTGATTGACTTATTTAGATGTGAATTTTCAATTAGCTGTCAGATTTTTGAAATGTTTTTCTAATATTATTATGAATGATTTTTATTGCTTAGAAGAGTTTTTTAAAACTTATATTAATTTTACAGATGACACGCCCCATTCAAGTCAAACCAGCGGACAGTGAAAACAAAGGAGGTAAATTGTCGATTTACATATTTTAATATAACATTTAAAGGTTAAAATCGATCTGTTTTAATTAAACGTTATTTTCTATATAACATTGTTACAACATAGTACGAACGGCCGTACCATGCTGAATATACCGGTTCTCGTTAGATCACCGAAGTTAAGCATCATTGGGCGCGGTCAGTACTTGGGTGGGTGACCACCTGGGAACACTGCGTGCCGTTGGCAAATTTGGGACCTGAATGGCCGAGTGTCTAGCGCTCGGTGCCACAGGTTTCGGGTTCGAATCTCGGCGGTGCCATGGATGTTTGTAGTGGTTCGGAATCCACTTTAAGCCGTAGGTCCTGGTCTTCTATGACTGTAAGAGCGTCACGGAGCAAAAGTCAGGCTTCTACCTACGGGTGCTCCATCACAACAGAAGCTGCTTCCTTCCCCTTCAATCATGAGTCCATATGGGCTTGTGGGCTTGGCCAGCCAAGTGGGATAAGAAACAACAACAACAACACAACATAGGAATTCTTGCCCAATATGTAGAGCTGGAACAATGAATTAAGAACATCTTTGGGAGCTTTGTATTGGGAGGCTAGGGGCCTCATAGATTAAAAAAAAGTGTCTACCCCCTTTATTTACTCTCTCCCCCTTTGACTTTTTGGGGTGTGTCAGACCGACTTAGTGTCAATTGTTATGTTGCTGTATGTTTGCTTTTTTCTGCTTGTTCATTCTTTGTGTGTGATCCTTATTGTAATGGATTGATTTTCAATAAAGCCATGTGTTACAACAGCAACTTTGTGCCCAAATGCTGTTTTTTTAAATAATTTTAATGCTGATTTCTTGTTAGAAATGAATTATTATGAATATTTTGATTACCATAATACATATTTCACTGCTTACAGTACTCCGCAATGAAATTTATTTCTTTAAAGATAAGTTTTTAGGATGATGAATTAAGGAAAAAAGCAAAGCATTCAATAATGTACAGTTTTCCCATAGAAATTGAGAGTTTTTTCTTTCAAAAGTAAATTATAATTTAATCACAACATTTTATTCGAAGCTTTTTAATATATATTTAAACATGAATTTGAATGCTAATTTGCATCAATCTCTACCTGTATAGTTTTCTGGGTTTCATTAAGTTGTGTCAATTTTTTTGGGAAGATCTTACTACATCTGTTGTTCAATAAGCTTGAAGCTCCACTTTTTTGAATCCCCATTTCTTAAAAAATCTAAATGCTGTGTGTGAAGAACAAGAAAATGTTCCTCTGTTTTATAAAAAAAAGAAATGGAATGAATTTAACTTGACTTTCACTTTAAGGTGTATGTTCCGGCTATGGGAATGCAGCTTATTATAACTTTCGTAAATTTCTTTTACTTCAGCATATTTTTCCTAGATATTTATACATCTCTCTTGTTTGTTAGTAAAACCTTATTTGATATCTTGGTATTTCTGAAGTCAGCCTATTGAAGAGCAATAGGAATATTTAAAGCAGTGTGGGGAAAATAACATTTGAAGTATTATTTTTTTAAAACCTATACTTCAAAAACTACTTTTTATAAAAAGTTTTGTCGTTGTCCAAAACATTTTAATTTTCTTTTCTGTAATTAAAAAGAAAATCTGTATGGGAAAATTTAAATGTTCCTTTTTAGTTGCATGTAATATGACTATTAAGAATATTCAAATAAGATAAATCCTTTTTCTTATTATCTTTTCTTATCAAATAAGATAAGAATATAAAGGAATTCTTAATGGGATAATTTTTTAAGTATAAGAAATACAAATACAAATATTTTGTTTTATTGTTTGGAAATTATATGAAAATATAGCTTCCATGTATAAAAAGAAAATTTATATATAGATTAATTATTTCATTTACGAATAAGGTTGATTAGGGTTTTTGTTTTGTTTCTTTCAATGTTGATTGCCTAATCCAAGATTTGTTTCAGAAGATCGCAAATTATTTGTGGGAATGCTAGGCAAGCAACAGACAGATGAAGATGTGTTCAAACTATTCCAACCTTTTGGAACCATAGATGAATGCACCATTCTCAGAGGCCCAGATGGAACTAGCAAAGGTCTGTTTTTTTCTTTACATCTTTTTTAGTCATGATAATTTTTATGCAATCTTTATCATTACCTTATCATTCTAGATTTCATCCTAATTTATTGTAAAATATGCTCCAATTAATAAAGTGTGAGTGTTATGGGCAGGGCTAGATAACATAGACATACACACACGTGCCGTGTGTATTAATATAGCCACAAAAATTTTGCAGATAGTTTTGTTTGGTACAGCAGGGGCCTTCTACTATAAATCATGAAAAATAACCTTGTATATTATTTATGCATATAGATATGTAATTTGTTTATTAAAAGCATCATTAATATTTTATTAATATGGTAATTGGATTTAAATTATTAAAGCTGGGTATATTGATCTAGATTTTAATCATATTTCATAGTACTTAGTAAAACATACTGAAAGTTTAATTTTGTTTTTTTGTGTAATTTAATGAAAATAAATTTTTGCAGGTTGTGCTTTTGTGAAGTATCAGAATCCTTCAGATGCCCATTCTGCCATTCGAGGACTGCATGGCAGTCAAACTATGGCAGTAAGTAATCCTTGGTTAATTTTTCTTAAATATGTTGGAGTTCTAAATAGTATTAAAAAATTAAGAAAGGATCATTTCTACATTTATGTACTGATAGGCCTTTAAGATATGAATGAACTGTCAGCATGACTTATATATATATATAAAGTCTGTTTGGCACATTTAATAGTATAATTTATTAAATAATTCATTGTCTTGACAGTTGTGGTATATATATATATATACATACATTAAGAGTAAACTTCTCAAAGAAAAATATCACGGAGATATACTAAGATTTATAGAAATAAAATTTTATTAATGAAATCAAAAGTTAATTTTTATAAAATAAAGAACAAAATAATAAATCAGCAAAGTACTGTTTAACTTTTTTTTGTATTAATAATATAGTATCCTCAAGTAGGAATTCGTGGATTACAAATCTTTATAATTTTAAAGAATTCATAAGTTTATTCACATGATGCTTTTTAAATGGAATGTCTAAAAACTTAACTTTATCTTATATTTGTTGCTCAGCTACCAATCTACCAATTTTTTGCCACTTCTCTTGAAGAAATTGTTTAATGTAATTGCTGAGATAATTTCATATGATGAGTTGATAAAAGTTTGTAGCTGTGTTATAGTTCATAATGCTATTAATATATTTCTATGAAAAATGTTCAATGGGGACTTCAAAAACAGACAAAAATTGGCTCACTCACTTTAAATCAGATAGTAAGAAACTTTGAAAAAAAAAAAAAAAAAAAAAATAGCTCTGTACAAAAAAAAAATAGTCATTTCTATTTTTAGTTGGATGAACAAAGGCTTATAATAACAGGGGGCCATTCAATCTGAAAACTGGGAAAGTCAAGGAAAACTGAAATTTTTTTTTTATTTTTTTTTTTTTTTTTTTTTTTTGAAAAAATTAAATTTCAAATTAAAATGGAAGAAAATTATGGAAATTCTCTGACAACACAATATCTATGTTAAAAAATGTAAAATCTAGCTATTGCATGCAGTAGCTAGGTGCACGAAAGACTGTGTGCCGTTTGATTGGCCCTGGGCTCCGAAGTTCCTGACTATAATCGCAGAATGGATTTTTTTTTCTTATTATTCGATGTATTCTGTATTATAGGGGAAATAGGATGAAACTAAGTCATCATTCCAGTAATTTTAGCCTTCTAGATGAATTTTAATTCATCAACTTTTAAATTAGGAATTATTTTCTTTTTGTATGAAACAGGCAAGTTTAAGGCTATTCCCTTTTTGTATGGATTTTTACCTAAGACTTCTATGAATTTCTAATTGTCAGTGCAATTTAGATATATTTAGCTTACTTTTTAATGCAGCAACTTGTTTGAAATTACTGTTTTTATCTTTGGCAAAGCATCCATGGAAGTGCTTATTTCCTTTAATTTTTTCACTGAGAAAGTTTTCCTCTCATGTTCATTTTTCTGTTAATAAGTCCTTACCATAAGGGGTATCATGTAAGCGCGAATTTACTGAGCATTGTCTCCCTTAACTACTAAATTTATAAGAAAATAAAACTAAATTTTCTTTTTAATATGAGGGACGAGTAAAATTTCCCAGTCTTTTGTCAATTGATTGAGAATTGTGTCGTACGACCCTGGAAATCTGAACTTCAAAACTGGGTGAACGGAGAAAATTTTTCTTTTGCAACTAATAAAAATTACATTTTGCTAGACGATATTCTTCAAAATACGGACATTGTTCTTAAAGGTTTAGAGAAAAGTGAATTACTGCTGCTTTACAAAATTAAAGAGAAAATGCATGACCATAAAAGGAAATCGATATAGCGTTTAATTATAGATATGTTGAAAAGTAACTAACTTAACATAAGTTTTTACAAACGCAAAAAAATGTAAACGTGGTCTTTTTAATCACTTAACAATTTTTCGTATTTATGTTTCTTTTTCTGTTGAAAATAGCAATGAGAGTCTTTGCTTTCTCCCAAAAGTTTTTGTATTTACCAAAAAATGCTTTAAAACTGCATTTTTTTGGGCAGGATGGGTCCCCCCTGAAGTTATTTTCCACCATGCACTCTGCCTCATAAAATTTTACTGACGATGGGGTTAAGGTTATAGAAACTGCTTAAAACAATGATTTTAATTATTGCCTCAATTGATTTGTTGCAAAGTATAGGTATTTTGTTCGTAATTTGAAAGTTTTACATCTGACAACTTTGCTTATATGATGTTCTTTTGACATATTTTTGTCTAACCAAAGCTAACTTAGATAGATATAGCTTTTAATTATGGGAAATATTAGTGATCCATTTCCTCTCTAAAGTTGCCATTAGAGCTGTTATTAGATTGTAGCTCTTACCATCTACCTATCGGTGGATTTCCGTAACTTGCTAACTAAGCTTGTAGTATATAGTAAGCCTGAAACAAAACTTATGTCTACAAATGTTTTATACTTTCCCAAGTTTTGATTGAGTAATACTATCTTTTTTCTGTCAAATAAAATTTTTTGCTTTTTACAATGAAAATTGGTGTGATGAGTCTTAAAGTTCTATTAATATCAAATAAAATTCTTGTTTTGTGATTTTCTGTAAGATGGTTTTAAAAATATTTGTTAAATTCTTTACTTGTTACAAAGTTTTAACCATTTTTAAATGTTATTAACCATTGATATAATATAACTTTCATATTTATAGGGGTTTTAAAATAGATTATATGGTGTCCTGGTTTTATGCTAATGATCTGGAATTTATATAAATTTCACCTGGAAAACCAGGAAAAATCAGGGAATTTTACTTTATCTGGAGAGTGACCACCCTGAATAATAATGCTTTGGCATGATTCTACAAGGCATTATTAACTCATGACATTATAATTGTATATAAATAGAAAACTATGAACAGCTTTATTTTGTCAATATTTTTATTGTGTAATGCAGTCCCAAATTTCTTTTTGTTTTAAAAATAGCCTAGGAAAGCAAAAAAATAATTACTAGTAATGGAGAAAGAAATTTTTATATTTTCATAAAATATATTTGCCCAACAGGGAGCTTCTTCTAGTCTAGTCGTGAAGTTTGCTGACACTGAGAAGGAACGCCAAATGAGAAAGGTTCAGCAGATGTCAGGGAATGTAAACCTACTCAGCCCTTTCACTATTGGGCAACTTGGGCTTTATGGAGCATATTCACAGGTATAGAGATATTTTATTTTTTATGACAGGCATTTGATTTGACCTTCTTACTTGGCTCATATGCCATAATTATTCAGCATTACCCAGACTGTATCAAGTGGAAGTCACACTATCTGTCTTTTTCTTGTTGAACTCAGTGGAAATACTTTAGAAATCTATAGATTTAATTAAAATTTCTGACTTCAAAATAAATATTAGAATTTTGTATTCATCTCTTTTGTCATGATTTAAATCGAGATCCATGATTTGGAGTCTGGACAAAACCATTATGTGCCTGAGAGTTATTTTTCATACCTTACAAAAAAAAAAAATGTTCTAATGGTTTTTTTCATTAGTAATTTGTGTTCAAATATTTCTAAAAGTATTATAAAATTTCTACTTTACCTAGTCAATTTCATATATTAAGCATAATTATTCCTTAATTCCTCAAAATTGTATGCACAAAGAAAAAAAAAATTAAAAATTAAAAATTGCAAACATAAATTTTGCTGTTTTATATGTATTTTTATATTGCATTATACTCTTAGCACTTCTTAAATATTTTTAATTGATTAGTGATACTTATAAAGTTATTGTAATAGGACTAATGTTTCTACTTTTTAAGTATTTTGACAATGCATTTTTCTAGAATTTTTTCCTATATTATTAAATTTGAAGGAAATTTGTATTCACAAACAGCTTTTTAGTACATTAAAATAATGAATTCAAAATTTCTCAGTTAAGAAATAGTTATAAGTTAAGTGCTGATTTATGTAACAAACATATTCAAAAATCATACAAGTGTTTAATTTTCTTATTGTAAAATATATTATTTATTTGTATTACTTGTTATTTTTAACTTTTCCTAAAAATCTTAATTATTTTAATTGGTAGTAGCTTTTAATTCATGGCATGCATGCACATTTAAATATTGTTAATATATTATAAAAAAACAACCATTGGTTAAGTTTTTATACTGATTTCGGAATTCATTGTTATTATTATTATCTTATATGTATTAATTTTTAGCAATAAAATGTTCATCTTGAAGAAAAAAATTATCAAGAAAACTTATTAAAAGTAGTTTAAATTAAACTTATTTTAATACTTTTTGTGTAATTTATGAATTTTTTTGCTTAATTTCTATAACAAAAATATTTAAATATGCAATATTGGATTATGTAAAGGCATTGAATATTGCAGTTTGTGAATCAGCAACAGACACTGGCTCTTGCACATCAAAGTTATATAAACACTCTCTCTCCTCCTATTGGGCCATTACAGCTACCTCCGATAAGTCCTGCATCTAGCCCGACTCTCTCAGTCAATCAAAGTAAGTTAATTTAAATTTATTTACTTCTATTATATCTGCTCTTGCATTGCTTCTGTAAAATAATTGAAAACTTATTTATAGCTTGTACACCTCCTGGGCTTTATGGCTCCAGTTTGGCTGATAAATTAAGTAAGTATTTTCTTAAATAAAGATTTAAGAGCATGAAATTTAATTTTTTAGAAGAATTAATCTGTTAGTTGTAGACTTGTGCTAATATTAATGTAACTGCTAACTTAACTACATCAAGAATTAGAAGTGGTAATCAATGCTAGATTTAAATAATTGATATTACTAGTTAATTTAACAGTGCTGCTTGGTCTTGGTCCTTGATAGTGTTATGAGTAGCTTGGCGTCTGTTAAATTCGGTGTTTTGAAAAGAAAAATTGATTTAATCGCTTGTTAAATTTAACTATTTAAAGAGAGAAGGGTTGATATTAGCACTGAACCACATTTGTGTTAAATTTAAGTATAGTTTTAATTCAATGCTGTACTCACAACTGCAGATAAACTTAGTATTTATTTAATTTTAACTTCAGATTATCTTAAGACTTCTAACTTTGAGATTTATGCTCGCTAAAATAAACATAGCATTTGTGAAACTTAAAGTATTCTTTTTCAGCTCCAACTAAATTTTAACATTTCTATTGCTTGATAGTTATAGGTGATAGTGTTTAGATTTTTTAATATTATTTTTTGAGTTTGCATGATTAAATTGAAATTGCATAATAAAGTGAATATTTTGCAAATGAGATTGCTTTAACTGTGTTTGATTACAGTGATATTATATTGATATGTCATTATATTATAATATATATAAAGTATATTTTTCTTGAATTTAAATTTTTTTCAATACAATGATGAGTCATCTCTGTTTGTAATACATTAAAAGTATTGCATAAGATTTTTTTTGTGATAGACTATTTATTTTTAATATAGAATATGTTTTATTATGGATAGGTCAGTGGATTAAAAATGTCAAACATATTCTTTAATTTTGTCTATGTCAAATACACAATTACCTTTTTATTATTGGATAAAGGCCTTACTGCATTCAGTGTCCATTCATTGAAGCCTGAAATTTTTGTTACTTACAATTTCTCTTTTGAATTCATAGTATTCTGACAATCAATTTTCTTAATTCTTTTGCAGTTTATCAAATTAACATTCAGTTGAAGTGTGTTTTCTTAAAAAAAAACACATACATTTTATTTATAGAGATAGAAAACATATTGTGGTAAAATTGCAACAATAATAGCAATTCATTGGAGAAATTCACAGTTAAATAAAACCTCAAAAGAAATTCACAAAAGTAGTTCAATATAAATTTCAACAGTAGTTCAAATGTAATAATTTACTGCAATAAATTTTCGTTTTTTGTAACTGAAGAAGTTATTTGAAATTGTTTTATTTAGTTCAATATATATATATATATATATAATTAAATTTGTTTGTTTTTTTATTATTAATTTTTCATAACTGTCAAATGCACTGGTAGTTTAAGAATCAAATTTTAATCTTCATAGAAAGAAATTTCTATAACTTAAATTTGCAGGAACAAATTGAAAGAGAGAAATCACTCTTTCTGTTCAGCAGAAAAATTCTTTTCTTTTGTATTAAAAATTACTAAAGAATTACTTTAATTTTTATTTTTGAGGTGTAATAATTTTAAAATCTTTTTGCTCTAAATTATTGGTGACATCAAAACTTAAAAGGCATATTTAATTATATTTAAATATTTTGATGTAAAATGATATATATATATATATATTGCATTGTAACAAATAAATCAACTGATTTATTTTTTCTTTAAACACATTTTTAAGGAATGTGACGGCTCAAATTCTAATATTAATTACAGTAGCAAGTAATGTAAATTGTAAAACTTTTTTTTTTTTTTGCTGAAGTTATGCCAATTTTGATGTTCTGCCTGATTTTGGTGAGCCCCAGAATTTATTTTGGTGCTCCTTGATTACAGTAGAAATTGAATTTTTTTTTTTTTTTGAAAGTTGGTGTGTCTCGTGTTTGTTCCACTATGGATTTATTAATTAATTTCTCTAAGCATGTGTATTGAATTAAAAACTTTAATTTCCTACACATAAAAGAAATTATGTATGATAGATACATATAATAATGAATGAAATGTAATTAATTTTGTCTGGTAGTGCTCACAATAAACATATTTTATGTTTCAAATCAAAATCATACTAGTTAATTTCATACAGATATCCTAATTTACATATAGCAATATTAAAGAGTGTTTTAAAATAAGCAGTTAAAAATTCACTATTAATTTATATTAGCATTAATAACCACTAGTAAAAATTAACTATTTGTCCCATCTTTAGTTAGTTGTGCAGGTAATTGTCATTGTCTGCAATTCCAGTACTATATTAAATTTCGTGTTAGCAAAAATGCAATTAATTTTTTTAACTAATTAAAAGGTGACCATTAATCTTTATTTTACCATTTTCATTTAATAATGCCATTAGCTGTTAAAAAAGCTTATATTACACATTAGAAATCTTGTTTGTAATTAAAATTTCAGCACCTGTAAAATATAAAAATTATCCTGATTAACTAAATGCAGAGTTATGTTATTTCAAATTTGTCTTATTAATTTTTATAAGAAAGTGAAATATACTATCAAATTTAAATACTATTATTTTTACATATATATTTTTAAAATAATAAAAAGGTTCTGATTTTTAAACTAATGCTTTTTTATATGCTGATTTGCTTTTATTTTTCCAGGTTTAGGTGGTCCTCTCACTCCTTGTCCCCCTTTGCCAAATTTTCCTTTAGGAGAATTACCTCTTCAAACAGACCTCTATGCAAATGATGTTGCTAGTGAGTACTCATGTTAATTCTGTAATGTATTATTTGTCATTTTAGATAATTACCATAATTTAAAATTGATTTTAATCTCAAATAATGTTAAAAATATTTCTAATTCGTAATGAGGTAATAAAGAACTATATATTTTTTTAATAACTATAAAAAATATAATTTTCCTTCGTGTAAACATTTGAAGTTAAACATTTAATAACACTAATGACGTAAATTTATGTAACCACCTAATTAAAATATATTTTTACATTGATCTTAGTGAGTTTATAACAAATAAACTCACTAAGTTATTGATTTATAGTGATATGCCAGTTGCTGTGAAAAGT
The DNA here is from genome assembly GCA_021605075.1 of Caerostris darwini. Classification (NCBI taxonomy): domain Eukaryota; kingdom Metazoa; phylum Arthropoda; class Arachnida; order Araneae; family Araneidae; genus Caerostris; species Caerostris darwini. The sequence continues at coordinate 45,891 of BPLQ01000810.1, read as the reverse complement.
AGATCATTCATATATATACACTGGCCCCCAAAAGTTAACTGGTTTTTTTAGCCTAATTTGCAAATGGATGAATGTAGAAACACCGAATTTGGATGACGTGCACAAAACAGTTATGTATTGACTGCAACATAGAAATTTACATCAGAAAAACGCAAAAATGATTTACAACAACAAAAAAAAAAACAATCTCGCTGGAAAAGACCATTCTTGAAAAACATAATAATCACATTTTTATGTGGTAAAATGTCATAGAAACATAACAAAAATGAGTTTTAATAAGGGATATGCCCACCCCTAGCTTGAATACATTGACGGCATCGACTTTCCATGCTGTCAATTAAGTTGTTGGTTACCGAAATGGGAAGCGAAGACCAAAGACGGAGTAAGCTTTGTTCCAGCTCTCCTAAAGACCTTGGAGGAGGACTTAAAGCAGCAACCTGTCTACCAAGATAGTCCAAAATATGCTCTATCGGATTCAGGTCTGCAGATCGAGTTGGCCATTCCATACGCTCCAAACCAAGAGGTTGGTCGGTGAGGTCGTGCATTATCATCCATCAGAATGAAAAAATTACCAATTGCACCGGCATATAGATCAAGGATCTCATCCTGATATCTCAAACCAGTCACAGTTCCTCCCTGGATTACATGCAGGTCAGTGTGACCACCGAGTGAGTTCCCTGCCCAAACCATTATTCCACCACCTCAGTACCAGTACCTGTGTCTTTCATCAGTGTTGGATTGATGGTATCTGGTGTTTTGTTCCCTCCAGATCAGCAGATGTCCTGAATTGCTCTCTAGTGTGAATCCGGATTCGTCTGTAAAGAGTACAGTAGCCCATCGCTGTCTGGTCCAGAAAACGTGTTCTCTTAATCATCACGTCTCTGTCATCTGTTAAGGCAGACACTCACAACTGGTCACCTTGCATAGAGACCTGAATTGTGAAGATGCCTTCGCATGATACTAGCGGATATTCTCATCCCTGATGCTACAGAGTGGTCTACAACAAGTTGCGGCACAGAAATGCTTCTTCTCCTTCGGGTTGAAAGAGCTATAAAACGGTCTTCTGCAGGTGTTGTAGCTCGTTGTCGACCTGAAACATGTCTTCTGGACACAGAAGCTTCGGTTTGATATTGATTCTAGAGACGGTGGACCACACTGCAAGTCACATTAAGACGCCTAGCAGCATCAGCCCGAGACAACCCCATTTCCATCCATCCAACTGCCCTCCACCTTAACGAATTGGACAAGCGGCTTCTCTCAGACATTAAGGGACCCCGCTGCCTATTGTCAACGAATTTTTTAACAAAATTTACACGCATAATTACGAAAGCTTGATATTTGCATATTTTTCTCTCACTCATATAAACATGTCCTTTTCTAAAAAAAAAAAAAAGAGTGGTAGCTATCGTTTTTGCATAAAGTTCGTTTTCATCATTTATATAAACTATAAATTTTATTGTTACTGCCAGTAATATAAGGCACTACTCTAAATCAAGTTAAATTATTGCTTTCTGATTTTATTTCATCCTTGCTTGATGACTCTTAAATTGTTGATTGCCCATGTAAATTACTTACTATTTGAGAAATTTAGTCTAAATATTGATGTGTTGATACATGAATAGCAAAAAAATATTTTTGTTTCTGTAGCTTTTGTAAAAAAAATGTATATATTTATTTTATTGTTTATTTATCATTATTTTTGACTATTCATGTACTAAAGTATATGAGAAAAAGAGGGAGATTAAATAATAAATAAGGGAATAAATAAATAAAGGAGTTTAAATAATGAAATATTGATCACTGTTTTCTGTGACCTTCCTCCATCTGTCAACAAGGTAATTTATGCAGGATATATAAAAGATCCTATACTTTGAAACCAGAAAGTCTATCACCGCTTTCTGAACATCGTAAAAATTTCCATATTTTTTTCCTTTAAGAAAATTTTGCATTGAGAGAAACAAGTGTTAGTCAGATGATGCCAGGTCAATTGAGTATGGCCTTCTCCTTTGTCCTTAAAGCCACATGAGGCTTGGCAATGTCATGTTGGAAGACATCACCTTTTCAGTTATGTAGTGCTGGATGAAGTTCGCATATTCCTGTAACCAGTTAGGTTAGCTGATCAAATATAGGTCTGCTGTGACAGTAATATAGGTCTGCTGTGACAGTATGATCTGTTGCAATGGTTCCCAGTAGATAGGACCTCAACAATCACGCCAAATGCAAAGCATTAACTTTTTTTTTGTGTGTGTGTGCAATTGGTTTTGCAATGATAGGAGGTGAACTGCCTGGCATTGCATTACATTGGCCATTTTCTTCATTACATTGTGATAACTAATCCAGCCAAGCAATTCAAGACTGGTTCATATTGTTATCGATAAGCAAAGAAGAAGCAATAGAAATTTGATCTGCCATTTTTACCCCTCCTTAATTCATAGAGAATCTGACATCATTTGTAGACAAAGCCAAGTTTAGTTCATTACCCACTAAAGCCCTTATAAAGTCGCCATCAAGCTCTTTTGATGTTGAGGTATGAGATTCATCTGGAAATTTCATGTCATGTTTTTAAACCATTATTGGACCATACTCACTTAATCTGTGGATGGTTTAAAGATGAAACACTAATTTTTATGAGCTTATGAACAAGTTGGAGCTCATAATGCATAGAGTGCTTAAAGTGAAGTTTTTCTTGATCTGTTATCTATCACTATTTCTGAAAATTTAATGATTGAAAAACAAAAGATCAAAAATCAAAATGTGGAAATACTGCCTTTTGATTAATACCAAAATTGCCTAAATCACATAAAAAATGAGCACTTCAGTTGGAGTAACAGAAAAACATAACTTTCTTACCAACCTAATAATAACTGTAATTTTGATAAAAATTTGTACATTATTTTTAATTAAACAAATATTGAACTAAATCAAATAAAAATTTTTACATTGAGCATTACATTAATTAACTCAATTTCAAAAGTAATAAATTTTGGATACATATTTGCTTTTAAATAATTTCTTATTATTTTTCCTCTGAAGGGAATCCTGTTTTATTATTTTACCCCACTGACTTTGCAGACCCTCTTGAAAAAGGTGAGTAAATCATTTCAATTATGCTAGTTTTGAAATGCTATATGCACATGACTCATCATCTCCTCCCCTTCCTCTCAGGAGCTCCCCTGGTCACGGCTGAACAGCCCTTCCCTAGTCTTCCCACATCCTACCCCTGTGTCTGTGAGTATGAGAATTCTTTGTTTTTATGTGAAAAGTAATTTTCTACCTATGCATGGTAAAGAAAAATATTCTTTGTTAATTTTTCCTGTGTATAATTTCCTGTTGATTTAAAAATTCAATGTTAATGCTTTGTAAAAAATGATGAATATTTTTCATTTTGAACAATTGTCTGTTGCTTGAAGATGAGTAATATGAGGCATTAAGCAGGAAAAGTTAAATAAAATATCAAATTATTTCTTGTTCTTTTCTTTCCTTATAAGTTCCAAAGTGATCCTTTATGTAAATTATATATTATTAATGAAGTTCAGTTTAAACTCTAATATTCTTCAAATAAAAGAATCAAATTACTTTGTATTCTATATAGATAATTTGCAATAAATGTTTATTTATTTGGGATATTTATTATAAGTCTTTGTGATAGCTGCTAGATTTTACATGAAATTTTTGCATCAGTACAGGATAATGTTTATTTTACAAAATAGGTTTTAAAATAAATAATCAATTAGTGTAAAGCATTACCAAGGGCAAAAATTGCTTACTGTTCTTACCTTATTCTGTGTTATGTGCAATTATTCAGAAACATTGTGGTTTTATGAATTAAATATCAATCATATTATTCTGTCATTTCCTTAGAGGAGTTTTGTCAGAATTCAAATTCGTATAAAAATCCTCCTGTTCTTTTATCTTATTCACCATACACTGAAACTTGAGATTGATTTGCACTTTAATTTCATGCCATTTACACTTTGATAAGAACATAGTTTAAGTGTTATTTCTTTAAAATTCATTTTATCTTTTTTTCTTTCTTTCAGCTACATATCCTTTTGGCCAGTACACCTCCACTCTGTGTCAACCTCCAGCTCTTGCCTCACCTGTGCAGAGAGAAGGTAAGTTATTTATTAACATAGCATAGTTGAATTTGAAATTACGTTAAAGTTTTGCTAAAATACCAAATAAAAAAATGAAGAAAATTATGTAATATATTGAATGTTAAAGCATTTATGTTTTGACATGTAAAAATAATGTAATGAATTATGTACACTTTTGAATACTATTTATAAAAAGTGATAATAATTATTTGTTTTAGACAATAGTGTCATCTATAGTTATTACAAAATTTTAGAATGCAAATGGATTACGTTTATTATTACTATTATCCTAAGACATTCTTGTTCTGCAAATTAAATGTCAGTCGTATATGTGTATATATATATAATATTTTTAATTAAAAATCCATATGCATTTATTTTTAAGTTAACTATTCAATTAATTTTTAACATTTGATCTTTAAAAAAGTTATTTACTGACTAAAAGTTCTTTTGGGGATATTAAAATATGTCTATTTTTTATTCAACATTTGAATGCTTTTGTTTAAGTAATATTTTTGTAAAGATTTGTGCATGAAAGAAATGAAACTAAATCTTATTGTATTTTTGAATTTATACTTTTTTTGTCGAATGCCATACTTTTGTAACTTTTTGAAATTATTTTTATAAAAGAAAAAGGAATAAATGAATTGCATAACATATTTAATAGTTCTCTATAAACGCAATTACATATATTTAACATGCAGTTAATTATATATTAATTTTAAAATTCTATGTCTTTTGAATTATACTGAATATTTATTTTGTAAAAGAGCTTCAAATGTTTCATGTATAAAAATTAAATTAATTATTATGACTGAAAATGTAGAAAATATAGTTTTTTTTTCATCACATAACAGCATAATTTTATAGCTGAAGAGGAAATGTATAAACATGAGCAAACTATAAAAAAAGTTAAATTTAAAAAATTAAATATACACTTTAAAAGGAATAAATATTTACGTTAATACTTTACTGGAGCTGATATCAAGAAAAAGTAATATTTTTGGATAATTTTTAAATTATAAATAATCATTAAATTGAAGCATCATCTTGAATTAACATCAATAAATACTGCATATTCAAAAATGCATGCTGGAGGCCTTAAAAAAAATGTATGTCTCATTTGTAAAGCAAAGCTTAAACTAGAGCCGTTAATTTACTTTACGTTTGTGTGTAAGCAACGAGTCCGTGAGCTCGAAATACTTGTTTTTAGGACTGAATTGGAAGTTTTCGATGCGTTTAGGTCCTGATGGGTGTAATCTCTTTATCTACCACTTGCCGCAGGATTTTGGAGATGTAGAACTCATGCACCTCTTCCTACCGTTTGGAAATGTTGTCAGTGCCAAGGTCTTCATGGATAGGATTACACAACAAAGCAAATGTTTTGGTTTGTTTCTCATTTAATTTGATTTTTCGTTACTTGCATATTAATGCTCACTTGCTTTTTTCTTGAAAAGGGCTATCCAAAAAAGGGAAACTTGTTGTCAAGTATTGTTGTAATGGGATTTCATTAATAGTATTGGTGTAGTTATTGGACACTGGTAATGTTTTTTCCTAGAAAAAAAAACTTTGCCTTTGTCTTGCATGGGAAGCATTAATATATGAGGACAAATTATTTTTGTGTGCAAAATTCACTCTTCTGACCTAAAATTGTCAGTTTTTTTAAATATTTAAAAAGAAAAAATGAATTCAAATAATTTATTTATATAATTTGTATTTATTTGTTATATATTTTTATTTTAAATTTATTTCAATAATAAATTATTCACTTTATTTTAGTAATAAATGATATAATTTAATTATTTTTATTTTTGACTTCCCCTTTCACCAAATTTGGATATAATAATAGAAGCATACGATTGAGTCGTGGAACGTCAATTTTTTTTATTTCATAAAAATGTATTTTTAAAATGAGTTTAATGCTTCATTAAGCATGTTCTTTGAAAAGAAAAGGAATACTCACAGTGCTTTTTCTCTATTTTGTGAATAACAAGCATTACTATCTTTTTCTCTATACCCATAGAGGTTATAAATAAAATTGGGAAATAACTTTGATATTTGGCAAGTGTTTAAATAATTTACATGATTGATGATATGTTTTTAAAAAGAAAAATATTGATATTCTTTTATGTTACATTTAGAAAAATATATGTACAGATTTTATGTTAAAGAAACAAAGAAGGACGGAGAGTGTGAAGAAGTTACCTAAAAAGCTTATGTTGGGTTTTGTATGCTTTGTTTCAGGTTTCATAAGCTACGACAATGCACAGAGTGCTCAGTTGGCTATTCAAGCATTGAATGGATACCAATTAGGTGCAAAAAGACTTAAAGTACAGCTCAAGCGACCCCGAGAATCTGGTAGACCTTATTGAGCTACAAGGTAACAATTATTGTCGAAGCATAGTGATAATGAACTGTAATTCAACCAATGCATGATTGTCTATTATTCTTATCTGAATTTTGTGTACTGTTAAAAAGTACTGTATTTTTCTTTGGGACACTAATAATTTAAAAAATTACTAACTGTATATAAATTTTTTTTTCCTAATGGAAAAATATTTTTTAATTTTTAATTTATTTATTTGTACGGAAAATATTTGTTTTTTTAATATTGTAATTCTTTCAAAAGAACGGCTGGTTTTTTTTTTTTTTTTTTTTCATTAATAGAATGTTTAATTTTTTTTCTCCTTCTGTTTTGAATTTTAATGATTATCATCTAAAGATTGATGGAAGTTTCTATGGAATTCGATCTTACTTCCTTTATTGAAGATAGTAAACTGCTGTTAAATTTTCAAATTTTGTATAAAATCAATCATGTTCTAAAAGACAAATTTCAACAGCAATTTCAAAATGCTATTGAGCCATATTAAATGCAAATTTGAATAATATAAATATAAAATTGTTTATTTGATATCTAAAACTAAATTTTACTGAATTTATTATATTGCATTAAAAACTGATGGACTGTGTATATTCATTTCTCTTTAAAGAATTTGTGTGTGTGTGTGTGTTCGACCCAACCTCACTTTTTTATTCTTCGACAGTTTAATCTTATTTTGTATTTTATCCCTGTTATTATTTTCCTTTTAATTTTCATCATTTACTGTAGTTGTTGTATTCAAAATTTTGTTTGTGTTGTGTTCTTAAATTTGTATGCACTGTTCCAAATAATACTTCGATATATTAGCTATATTTAAGAGAGTATTATTAATGCATTTGATTATGGTTGCTTTATTTATATTCATTTTATATATTTACCTATATTTCTGTATTACCCACAAGACTTCCAATGTTATGCAATTTTCTTATTTCCCACGCGAAAAGTATAAGAAATCGTGTTGGAAATCCCTAAAACTTTCTCAAAGCATTCACTAAGTTTATATAATGCATATTTTGTTAATGTTATTGTATTGTTTTATTAACAGATTTTCTATATAAATGTTTTTAATTTTTAGTAATGATTTTTAAAGTTTTTTTTCATAATTTATTTGGGTAATACTCATATAAAAATATAAATAAAATTTTTTAGGCTAAGTGAATTCATAACCAGAATTCACTTAGCCTAAAAATCTTAGTGAGGAACTCATAACCAGAAACATCTTGTCAATTGCAACAGAAGTACAAGATCTGAAATGATACAAGACAACGATAAATCTATTGAATATATGGATGTAATTATTACGAGTAGCATTCTAATGTTACAGAAAATGTTCAAAGTTTCCACCATGAGACATAATGCATGTGACACTAATGAAGCATTGATTGTTATAAACAGTTGAATACACATAGAGTTTCTTTTGTAATGGCCATAGCACAAACAGTTTTTTCACAAGGTGCTTTTAGACTTCACGATAGACAGACGAGAATGTGAGGAATCCCTACAGAAAAAAAATCAATTAAGTGTAAAAAATCCTGCCCACACATTTACTATGAAATATTGTTGTATTGTATGAGGGTGCACACCATGAAGGTTCTTATGAGTAGTAGTAACTGAATCCTTTAGAAATAAAAGGGGTGCAAGGAATATGCATGCAATGTACTCTACACTACAACAAGACATTTGGCATTATAGGATTAATTTCCATGGCATCAAACTAGCTTTCTTTCATGGTCAATCATGCCTGCCCTCATTTCTATCATCTCTGAAAGATCCATGATGGCACAAACTTTGATAAACACATGCAAGCAAAAAGTAATCCACTACATGTCTGTGTGAAGTATTCCAGATAATTCTTTGAACAGCTCATCCATTGCTCTCATTTAATCCATATTTTAAATGCATGTAATCACCAGCACCCTGTTTATATAATATAACATTACACACTATTTCTTCATCTACCTGTGAAATGTGAAAAACAAATTTTCTCTCTAGTCCATTAATGAACAGCATTGCCTATTGATGTATATGATTATGAGTTATAATTCTTATTTCTTTTTATTATCTACCTCACCTAAATGTTGTACATATATTTTTTCAATTAATTGTGGTTTGCATAATTAACAATAAATATTATTTACATCTTTACTGTAAACTTTTTCAGGTGCCAAAGAAAGTGAATCATTTAATGATCTTTTAGGAGGAAGTCATATCATCCAGACTATCAAATGGATTATTTATTGAGAGGGCATCGTTTCCTTGTACATAATGTCTTCCTTTCTGTGAATACATCAGCATTATATACACAGATAACTTTAGATGAATATTATATTGCACATTATCATCATACATATCATATATGGCAACTAACTCATTCACAAAAAGTCATCGCATGTATAAAACTTATATTTTTTTATTGAAAGCTCTCATTGGTAAGTTGCTTACTTTCCCTTTTGTTTTGCAACTTATTTTTTAAAATGAGAATTTTAATCCATTCCTTTCCAAAAGGTAAGGATACATTGAATCTTCAAAGAGAGAAAAAAAAAAGTATTTATAGAGAACTTCCTTCATACATACTGTATTCCTTGTACAAAAGCAAGATGTTTTATATTGTCTTTTGTTCTTAAATTATTGTAGTCAGTGCTTGAAAGCTTTTTGTGGGTAAAAAAAAAAAAAAAAAAAAAACTACTTTTATATGCCATTTAATGTTGGAATTATATTCAAAGGATATTTTCAAATATAAAATATTGAACCAAAATTTTGGATAAAAGCTTGAGTAAAAAATTCTCAGGTAATATCAAAAAAAATTTTCAATACTATTTGAAGATGATTAAAATTATGAATTTTGTTCTCATATGAATTTTGTAAAATTCTTTTTAAAAATGTGTGATAAATGTTAATGTAAAAATTTTAAAAGTGTGGTGTTAATGTAAAAGTTTTAAGTGTGATGTTTTTTCAAAAAATTTTAATGAATAGTAAAAATATACACTTTTACATTTAATTTTGAATTCAAAAATTATGATATATGGAATGTGTACCTGAAATAATTGCTTTGCAACTCACTTTAGATTTTTAATCTCTGCTTGTTTAGATACAGCCTTTCTCAATCAATAACACAACCCAAACGTTTCTAATTAACATTAAAAATAAAGTTTTTTAGTAAATAAATGAAGCCTTAAGATGTAAATTGCATAACGTACATTCATGCATAACTAATACAATACATATAGAAAAATATTTTTTGAAAAATTATTGTAGAGATGAAAAGTGTTAAGATTACAAAATGTTTTTTTTCTTAATAAACAATTTTAAGTATAATTTTATTTTGTTTAAAAATTGTGTTTTATATTTATATTTTGTTTACTGATATAGTGTTAACTTGAAGAAAAAGTAATCTTTAAATCAAATCGTTGAACTAAAAACTTAATTATTCATTTATGCTATCAGGCAGAAATTAAAATATTTTTTTTTATAATTGATTACATAGCATGAATGTTTATTTTATTTATTTAACAAATAGTTCTTATTCCCAGCTTCTATAAACAAATTTTCATTGAAATCAAAGAATAACTTAGAATTCGATTTTATCACACTTGTAGTAAATCAATAATTGTAAATTTCTAATAGGTAGTGCTAAAATAATATTCATTTTTAAAATGGGTATTTATTAAGGTTGTGTTTTAGATTGAGATGGTTGCATGGTCCTGCCTTATTATAGCAGCTGTAATAGTGCAGTTAATAATGCATCTGTTCTTATAAACAGAAAATAATAAATGAATTGAATCAGCTTGCATTCACAATTACAAGTAATCTGATTTCAGTACAGAAGTAAATAAAAGAAGAAAATATGACAACTAATTGCTAAGACTGCTAAAATAAGGAAGCACCAGTTGTGTCACATGTATACATTAAACCGGTATCCATTGTTTTGAAGCTGTAAAAACTGCCACTGCTATCCTTTGTGCTTTTTTTTTTATCAGCAGAAGTACTTTTTAAAGATTTTAGCTCTCTCCCGTGTACAATCCCTATGCAATATATTTTAATACAAATATAGCTGACTCTCTGCTTATATAGAAAATAGTCATAAAAAAAATATGAGCTTCATTGAGGGTCTTGAAGCAGCTAAAGAATTTTATATTCTTTCCAAGAGCTATCGTCCAAGGAAGGCCAAAGCATTTAATCCCCTTTTCATAAAATTTCATATTTTTCAAATTACAACTTTTTAAAATAAAGATTGATGTTGCTACCATGCATTTTTGATAATTCTATAAAGTTGATGTGAAATTAAAACAAATAAAATTTCGTAGCCTTGGGACATCTGAAATTACTGCAGTAGTCTACAAAGGTGCTAAGTTTTTCCTTTTTAAATATCATTCCCTTTTCCCACAAACGCACATGACCAGTTCTGAAAAATACATATTGTCTTTCCAAGTGTTTTATTGCACACTGTCTATTGTACAAAAATCTGTTGTCATATATAAATAAAATAACCCCGAAGGTAACTTGTTTTCCCAGTTTCCTTCATGATCCAATTTATTTTAATTATTTAAAAATTGACCTTTTTTGTTATTGATATTTCTTTATTTTTTCTATTTTTGTAAGGAAGTATAATTTTTTTTTAGTATGACATATGTTCTGGTTTCTAGTTTTAAAATTTATGAAATATTATTCATTATAATATGTTATTTGAGTTATAGTTTAAAAGATCTCAATAAAAATAATGTAAACAATCAGTATAATGCTGCATAGTATTGGTTTGTGTAAGGAAGATAAAGAATGACTGCATTTAAGGTAAGAAAAATCACTGCCAACCGATGAAAAAAAAAATAGGATAAGTAGCATTATCTAATAGAATATAACAATTTGTATGAAGAGCAATAAAATTCGCTTTCATAAAACAATTTCTATGACATATGATGTGCAACAGTGGTTATGAAGAAATCAGATAATAGTTTTAAAGAAATCAGAAGATTAAAATCATTTAAAAAAGAAAAGTAGATTAAAAAAGATGAAAAGTTTGAAGAACACTGAACCTGAATTTTTCTTAAATTCTAAGGAATCTGTTAAAATTAACTGGGATAAAAAACAACCCTATAATTTATGTTTTAAAGTAGCATTCATTTGGAATAGCATCAGTATTTTATGTTTATCAATGATCACATATGTGAAAAAAATTTTTTAGCCATTTTAAACCAGCTAGAATTTTATTCTAGTATAAGAGCTAGTCCTTAAGGTGCTTCTTTCAATCCATTCAAGTCAATTTTGAGTGAAACTTTTTACTTCAAGTATTAAAATAATGAATGTGAATGCAATTCTCTTATACTTATTGAAGCTCGTAGCAAACCTGTTCTGAAATCATGTATCTTACTTTCTTAAACAGAAAATATGTATCATAAAAAAAAATTACATAAATTACAGTAACATTTCATTACAAAATTAAAATAAATGGTAATAATAATAATAAATTTTTGATGCTTTTACAAAATTTATAATGTTTTAATTTATGGAATATTTCAGCCTAGGTTTGCTGCAAATGATAAGTCTTATGAATTAAAAAGAAAAGTAATTTGTTTCCAAAATATTTGAATTAATTAAATTCCTATGCCAAAGAGAAGCAAAGAGTGATAATGAAATATGTAAGACCCTCCATTTGTATATAAGCTCTAGATTTTTGCCATTTTGATAATATAAATAAATTATATATACATATATATCATTCATAATTTGCCAAACTATGTATTTTGAATAATTCATCATTTGGCATCTGTAATCCAATTATTATGGAATTAAAATTTATTAAAATTCTTTAAATAGTCTTGATTTATCTTCTTTCACACATTTTTTCTGTTATAATTTGTCATGCTTTTTTAATAATGACCTGCAACAAATAAAATATGTACACAATTAATTTCTTAAATATTCACTTACTTAGAAAACCAAAGAAAATATCTTATTGGCAAGTACTGCTTTGACTTAAGTGTTCTGTTACAACTAAGGATTCCTTGTAATAATAAAATAACGTGGTAATAATCAATTTTAAAGGTCTAACTTTATGGTATTTTGTTGTTTTAGCATTAAATTTAAATTACATTGTGAATTCTATTTTATTAAGAAAAAAAGTTGTGAGTTAATTTTATGTGGTTGCTTCTAAATTATTAATAATCACTTTAAACTGCAAAATGCATTTATTTATAAGTACACTATTATATTTATTGTAATATGATTCGAGAAACTTCATTAACTTAGCATACTTTATAACAAATTTTGAAAATTAGGAGAATTACTAGAGATAAAAGATTTTAAGAGAAAGCACAATCTTCTCCTATATACACTCATGTCCATAAATTAAGGATAATGAAGTTCAGGCAAAGAAAGAGACAGAAGCAAAACAAATTTGACTTATTTGTAAAGTCTATTTATTAAACAAAAGGTAAAGAGCAAAAAAGATGCTATATGTTTGACATAATTAATAAAAATTGCGATTTTTACTCCCTGGAGCGAATTTAAAAAAAGAACCCATTTACAAAAAACATTATAACATGGTTAGTATGATGGTTAATATGGAGTATGTCTCCCGGACGATGCAATACAGGCCTTACAACGCCTAGGCATGCTGAGTATCAAATTATCAATCTGATCTTGGGGAATATTACACCACTCATCAAGCAATGCCCTCCGAAGTTCCGGTTGACAGGTAGGAAGGGGTTGACGGACTGCAATTCGTCGGCCAAGCATATCCCACACATGCTCTATTGGATTCAAGTCCGGTGAGTATGCTGGCCAATCCATACGGGTGATATCCTCCAATTGAAGGCATTCGTCTACAATGTTTGCACGGTGAGGACGGGCGTTGTCATCCATAAACAGAAATTCAGCACCCATGGCGCCCCGAAACAAACGTACATGTTGTTCCAGAATGACATCCCGATAGATGTGGCCAGTCATCGTTATTCTCTGAACATGCAGGTCAGTTCTGGAACCAAGAATAATTCCTCCCTAAACGAGCCATCCTGCACAACCGTAACGGTGTCGTTCAATGGTGTTCTCTTGGTGGTAACGGGTACCTGGCGCTCTCCATATGAAAGTCCGGCGAGAATCAGACTGCAAACTAAACCTGGACTCGTCGGAAAACATCACACCAGACCACTGTTGCGGTGTTCACAATGCATGCTCTCTACTCCAGGTTAATCGCAGGCGACAGGCCTACGAGCATATAGACCAATGTGACCTAAGCGTCTGTACACGGTCTGCCTTGTAACTGTCGTACCTACCGGTAGCTGACGAGACAGGTCTCCGTCTGTTTCTTTTTGCAGTAACTGCTAAATACCGGTCCTCATTCGGCGTTGTAACTCGGGGGCGAAATGTGCTGTAACATCTACTCACATTACCATCATCGTTGCCAAAGCCTGGAGATGACACTCTGGGCGATTCCAAGTTCCTCGGATACTTCCAGCTGGGTACGTCCACATTCCAGTCGTCCGATAATTCTACCACGTAAAAAATCATCCAAATGCTTCCTTTGTGCCATAACTATGCGGTTATTGCACTGAAAGGCTTTTAAAGCGCTTGTGAACAATTTTACTTCTTCGCCACCATTCCTTATATACCCCTCTCTTACACTCTCGTCATTGTGACGTACTATCCGCGCCATCTGGTGGTTTCCTGTAATTTGCATGTTCTTCTTCAAGATGTGTGATAATCCTAAAGGTGAAATTTTTATTTTAGAGTTCTATTTCTGTGTGATTCTGAATTATTCTTAATTTATGGACATGAGTGTATTTGATTTGATAATGTTTATGCATTAGATATATATCAATGGTTGTTAAATTTTAAATATATTTAACGACTGTCATTTTCCTTTGTCACAGAGATACATTGATTAATGTTTTTGGATAAGTATTAGTGTAGGCTTAATAATGCCTATCCATAATAGTGATAATGACTTTTGGCAGGATTTGGACACTCCAACAATTCAAATGAGCTAAAGCACAGTATTTGCTTAAAAGGAACAAAATAAATAATATTATTGCTTTGTTCCATTTTTTTAAATATGTATTATAATTGAAACTTTTTTTAAGAGTTTGCAATTAATATTTTTAATCCTGAGTTAATATTATTGCTTTGTTCCATTTTTTTAAATATGTATTATAATTGAAATTTTTTTTAAGAATTTACAATTAATATTTTTAATCCTGAGTACTATCTGCCAAGTAAAGTGAAAAAAACATTTTGTCTCACTAAAATTAAAAATACATGTTTTTGAATAGTTTCAAAAAGTGAGGGGGCATTTGCAGTTACTTGGTTAAATTAAACAATTTATACTGTGTAGAAAATAGTATAATAATGGAATGCAGTGATGATCAAAAATAATAATTATAATATGTAATACTTTTTATCAATTATTATTTTATTAAAAATATTTTATAAAAACTTGTTAACTAACCCATTTTTTGTATTTTATTGGGATTTTTTTCCCCCTCATAAAGCCTAAAATCCCATAATATGGAATTTCTTTTAGGAATATATATATATATTTTTTTTATTATTATTCTAATGCAGTTGGCAAACACTTAGACAGCTTAGTCTTGGGATGCCTTAAGGCAAGCGCTGCACAGACGTACTCACTTTGCATGACCCAGGGGGCGCGTGTAACTTGAAGATAAGCCACGGACGCGGGGTAACAATGCCCCCGCAACGCTCTACGATCCTATTAGACCGGGAACTACGGTTTAAAGTGGATTCCGAACCACTACAAACATTCATGCCACCGCCGGGACTCGAACCCGAAACCTGTGGTTCAGAGCGCTAGCCATTCAGGCCCTCTCTTTTAGGAATATAAAGGTTTTTTTTCTTTTTTTCTTCTCATACAGATGGCAAATAGACCGTGATCTTTCACCTTAAGGGCTGCACCGATGTTACTCACTTTGCATTACCCAGGGGCGCGTGTAACTTGATGGTAAGCCACGGAGTAACAATGCCCCCGCAGCTCACTACGATCCTGTCAGGACCGGACCTACGGCTTAAAGTGGATTCCGAACCACTACAAACACCCATGGCAAAGTCGGGATTTGAACCCTATACCTGTGGTACCGAACGCCAGAGCGATAGTCATTCGGCCATCAGGCCCAGGAATATAAGTTAACTATATTATAGTAAAACAAAGGTAAGAGAAGTATAAGAACAAAAATTCAAAGGCAGAATACGTGATGACGACTTTAGCAGGACGTGGACACTCCAATAATTCAAATGAGCTAAAACACAGTATTGCTTAAAAGGAACGAAATAAAATTTTCTAAGCTCCAAATAGGATACTGAAGCACAGTGAGTTTTTTTTTTTTTTCCCCAATGCGTTCATTTTACAATTGAATGTAAAAGACATTCGACCTAAATGATCTTGATTAATTAAACAAGCACAATTATCCATATTTTTGTCCTTTAAAATCTTTTTTGAATTGTGACGATGTTTTTTATCTTCACAGGCAACAGCAATAGGCGTTTCTTTTTACCTGTGCGACATAAAAAACCCCACTAAACTTCCCTAGTTGTTGTTATTCTAATGCACCTGGCAATACAGAGATGGTTCATCTTTATGCCATAAGCAAGGGTTGCACCGCTGTTACTCATTGAGCACTACCCGGGGGCACGTGCAGCTTGAAGATATGTTAGCGTGCAGCGAGTAACACAACGCTCTACAATCCTATTAGACCGGGACTTACGGTTTAAAGAGGTTTACAAACATCCATGGCTCCGCCGGGATTCGAACCCGAAACCTGTGGTACCGAGCGCTAGCCATCAGGCCCCTTCCCTAGTAATAATTAATAAACGGGGTCGCAAAGGGTAATTACAAAAAGTTTAAAACATGAAACAAAAAAAATCCTCATGTTTACACAAAGAATCAAAATTGAGTAATACCCAGGAAAAATATGGAAGAAAAAGAATAACTGGGGTCCATTGCAATGTCTTACAAGGAGGGAAGGGGGGCGTGATGTAGGGGGTTATATTATCCGTAGCTCCGCATGCTAAGAATCAGCATCTGCTTCGTGTTCTCAGCCGAACTAGTCCATGTTTGCTGAAAGGGAGTTTTCAAATAAAGTAAGAAAAACCTTTAGCTCAGGGGCGGCCGACCCAAGTGATCTTGCTGGCCACTTTGGAAATGCATCCTAACTCCACGGGCAGCACATAAAATCGTATATCCTCCTATCAGATTTAGACATACTACAAACATTTTTTTTTTTTTTTTTTTTTGAGTGAAAAATTGAAAACACAAGGAGTTATTATTATTGTCTTTGCTATTATTCTTGCACGTGAACATGGATAATATAATAATAATGATATACTAAACGCACATTGTAAAGAAATATAGAACACTAAAAATGAAATATAAAAAATACATAAATATAAACATTAACAAATATTTATTTGACTAGTGCGATATGTGTTTCTGCACTCTTTTACTCGGCTTTTGCAAATCGATCTCCATTTGGGTATTGGCACATCGTAATGGGCGTTGCAAATTAGAATCTGTTATGTTTGAGCGTGTTTTGTGTTGGGCCAATTTCATTTTAGAAAAAAAAGATTCGCAAGGATAAATTGGAGCAAAAGCGCCAACAACTTCAATTAAGAATCACTTAAAGTGAAGCATGAAACCTGTTACATTAGATATTCCAAGATGCGCACGCATCATGAGTTCGCAGAATACAATTTAATTATTCTGTAAATTCATCAATAAAGCAGGAGGCAATATCTGCCCTATATTCGTAAAAATTTTATTTTAAAATCAAGGTTAATTTTTTCTCGTCATTTCGACAGTTTTTGAATATAAGGATGCACATACAAATGTATTTTTTTAATACATTGGTTTTGACTACGGTCATTCTAAAATAAATATATTTTGTAAAAGTGTGATCAATCTCACGGGCCGGAAAAATATTCAATCAATATCTCTTATTGTAGATTATTTCGGAGATCCTTGGCCGCGTAGCGGCCACTAGCTCCTTCATTGTAAAATGTTGAAACATAGCGGTGGTCTGATGCCCTTTGAGTTAAAAGCAAAATAGATAATTAAATGCCCTTTTTTAAAAAAGAATTATTTATCTAATAAAATCAATCTCAAATCAATCAAATGTAGATGTTGATGAAATCAGTTGCATGTAATAAAACAGAATGAGCAAAGGTCAAATTAGGAGAAAAAAATAGCTTAGGAGAAAAGCGAGCTTTTTTCATCTAGGCAGTTGTAAGGAATTAATTTAAAATATTTAGAACAGTGCGAGGTCTTTTGCTATGTTTGCGGGAAGAAATATCGCAATCGCAATTTTGTATGATATTTAAAACAGGGTTGTGGATGTTTCGCATATCATTATAGAATTTAGGTAGAAATTTTGTGAACACATTGTCTTAAACTTGGAATCGAGAGAGCTCGTCTAATATCGTCATTACGAAAGTACCAGGGTGAATTCGTTAACATTCTGAGAGTTTTCAATCAATATCAACTGAATTATTAAAAATAGTAATAATCGATTGTGAATATTTCCAATTCCTTTTAGGGAATTGAAGATATTGATAAATTCTTTCAGGACGAACATGGTTTTTTTTTAAAAAACAAATCTGGGTTTAAAGTCTCGTAAGAACTTAATATTTGTGGTTTTTCTCTTGCCATGGGAGGTGGTTGTCGATGAAGAGCACTAGAATGCGATAGATTTTAATCTTCCTGGAATTGAAGCTTCTTCTCACAGCAGATAGTCTGGATTTTTGTAAGGGTTTTGAACTAAGCAGCAAAATTGCCCTGCTTTCCAGAATTTACATTTTTAGTTAATCTTTGTGGGTTCCACACTTTTAAGCATTTAAATTATGCACAGCAGTTACTACTTCCATGACTAAAGTTTTTTTTTCTTTCTAATGCAGCTGGCAAACACTTAGACAGCTTGGTCTTGCATGCCTTAAGGCAAGCGCTGTTCAGACGTTACTCACTTTGCATTAACCAGGGGTCGGGTGTAACTTGAAGGTAAACCACGGACGCGGAGTAACAATGCCCCCGCAACGCTCTACGGTCCTATTAGACCGGGACCTACGGTTTAAAATAGATTCCGAACCACTACAAACAACCATGGCACCGCCGGGACTCGAACCCGAAACCTGCGGTACCGAGCGCTAGCCATTCAGACCCCTCCATGACTAAAGTAATTACATAAAAAGCACAAAGTGGCTCCTTATTCCCGGTTATATTTCTCATACGAACGGATAGACACATCAGCTTCTTAAGTGTGAAAATTTCCAGATTTTATTGGTTTCTTGTTAAGCTTAGTTGGCACATGAAAGTTTTGTCCTTGACTTTGAGTTTACCAAGGTGAATCTCAACTCGTTGAGTGCTTCGCCATATCTTCCAATGCGGAATGAAAGGAAAGACTTTTCATGATGGACTTCTTAGGTCCGAGAAATTGTGCCAGCTTGTCATAACTCATTTATGTTGCTTACTTGCGTCAAATATTTGACATATACTATTTGGGGATCTACTGCTCCGTCGAATTTCGAGATCTTACAAAAACTTGAAAATAAAATACTACGTATGATTACAAATTCGCCTTGGTTTTTCCGAAATGAGGATATCAGACATGCTCCTTTCCTCCGAAGTTTTAAACAATTTGTTTACAAAATTTTTATAACTTCATTCCCAATATTAATTCTGTTTTGAATGATCTAAGCAACTATGTTTACGAGATTTCCGATTTCGAAAATCGCAAAAAACCTCGTGCTGTTCTGAATAGTATTCATTAACGTTTCGATATCCTCCTTTCCTTATGACCGTGCAGTTTCACCGCTGAGTCACAATTTCCACTCAACTATTTTTGTTTCTATTGTTTAATTTTTTATTGCCTGCTTAGAAATTATAATAATATAAAAAAATTATGTATGCATAATTTTTTTTACTAATTAAAAAAAATTAAATTTTTAAATTTTAAAATTTAAATTAAATTTTAAATTTTTTAAATAAATTAATAATAATATATATATATACATATTACTCTTTTTCTATCTAATCAATGGGCTTAAAGCTTAAGACACTTCTCTCATTCACAAAGCAGGAGATAGAGATTGCTATGCAAGTAAGGCTCTCCGTCAATCTGGCAAATCATCACCAGCCTATCATGGAAAAGCACAATATATTGGGAACGCATTTCAGGTATTCCCCTCAAAATTTTACATTGAATTGGCCGGAGAATTCCTGGTCGAGAATCAGTAAATCTTTTATGTTGGCGAGCCATGACTGGTGGCAGTCTGAGTAGTATCTCCTTGCATCTGTACTTCTTTTTTCAGAGGTTCAGACTGGTTGATAGTAGGAATTGGTGTTTGAGGAATCTTGGTGGTTTGACTTGTCGCTCTACGGTTATTTTGTGCACGTTTTAGACCAGGGATGGGCAAAGCTTTTCGGTAGGCGGCCAAAAATCGAAAAAATAAAAGTTTGGCGGGCCAAGATAAATTTTTCTAAAGTTTTAAAAACAATATACAAGTATTACAATTTAAATATGTTAATGAGAGGAATGAAATTGCGATTTCAATTTTAAAAGTTCCTTATATTGAGGTTCGAAGTGAGACGTACTGATTCTAAGGAACGGGGCTAAATGCTCATCTGTCAGTCTGCTTCTGAAATAACAACTGTAAACAAATATTTCCAGGTCCGTTCATCATTAAAAGCACGGCACTCTGAATCAACTTTACGATTTTAGTAGCCATTTTGGGGTTGAAAAGTTTTACGAATAACCCAAACAAGCACTAGCTACGCTATAATTTTAATAATTTCACCACTATTCACAATGATGCTATGTCCGCAATCTTTCCGTACGGAATCAATAATATTAGAACTCGCGCCAAAAGAAAAAGCCGCTGGCTGGAGCTTAAAATGCGCAGTCTGCCACATGTGAGGTCTCATTCACCTATATTGGATTCTCATATGTCTGTTCCCCGAGAAAGAGGTAACGTTTGTTGGCGCCAACCTACAGCAATATCTAACGAAGAGCTTCAATTTTTAACTCTTTACTGATTGAAAGCTGCCTGTGCTTGCTATTTTCGTCGATTTATGTTTTATAGAACAAAAATCGAGAAAGTAAAAAGAGTATGAGTCCTTTAAAAAAATAATAATATTTAATCAAAGTAGAAAAGGAGATAGATATATAATATATAAATATTTACTTCTTTTAATTTGTCTCGGACCGGCAAATTAAAATTCTATCCGCGGGCAGGATAGAACATTCGGTCCGGCCGGAGTTGGCCCGCAGGCCGTAGTTTGCCCATCCCTGTTTTAGGCTAATTAGACCGGGGCCTATAATTTGACGTGTATTCCGAACTACTCACAAACATCCATGCCACCGCTAGGATTTGAACCTGAAGCATATGAAACCAACGTCCAGAGAATCTTGATGGGGCTTTTGGCCATTAATCGCTCAGCATGTTACATAACATCGTCCTGTTTAGTCGCATTTGATCCCAACTTGGTTATAGATCGATATTTAGTTTTAAACACAACCAGTCTTTGGACAAGGTCTAATTTCTGTAACGCGTTTTCGTAATGAAGGTTGAGGGTTTAGAGGTGAGGAGTCAATTTAAAAATCCGACTTTTTTATAAAAATTTTAGTAATTAGTGTTAAAATTAAAAGTTAAAGGGGCAATTCAATAATACAACTAGAAGCAAACACAGCTTTACCAGCAAATCAGATACGTGTCAAGAGACTTCTCAGCACAGAGGCTTTTGGAGCGTTATCTTGAATCAATCATGAAAGAAGGCTTTATCCCATAATTAAAAAAAATAGAAAACTGAAATCTGCTGCTCGGCAAATTTCAACTTATCATGTTGTAAACATGATAAGTTGTACATACGCAATCCGACCGTACTAGACCGATCTACTGCTTACTATGCTACATTGGATATACATCACCATCACCTTCAAAGTCAATTCGAGAGGGAAAATTTCTTGGATCGGGCCCACACTCCAGCCTCGGATCGTCGTCTTCTGGTGGATCGGCCGTACGAAGTCTTGTTTTTTCCCAGGAGACTTGAACGTATAGAGGCAAGTGATGACTGAAAACACTGTCATGCAGGCCGCACGTTCTTACGCTGTGTGTTGAAAACACTGCATCAATGCTCGTCTGAGCTCTCGTTGTATATTGAGCAATGTTATTTCTCAAAGTCATGTAGTAAATCTCATCCATTATTTTGCAAAATTCTCGTCCGCGCTCGGTACCCATATCAATATTGAAATCACCGCCCGGTTCTAAACTTTTGCCACGCTGGGATATTGTTGACGCGTACGGATTCAGGCTTGGTGTCTCGGCCCGAATCCCTCGCTGCAATTTTTTCCCGGCGTTTCTCCAACCGCCGTTTACGCTCAGCTTCACTTCAGGCCTCTGTCTGCTTCGTCGGGTGGTAGCTTGGCTATCACTTTATTTACTTGCTGCACTAATGGACAAATGTAAACATTGTTTACATTTGTTAAACAATATTTACATTTACATTACATTAAACAATATTTACATTTCCATTACGTTAAACAATATTTACATTTCCATTACATTAAGCAATATTTACATTTACATTACATTAAACAATATTTACATTTGTCTACATTACATTATTCTACATTTGTCTATGCATTATTCATTGTCCTTTGTGAACAATAGTTAACAACTATTGTTACAAATATCACAATACAACACAACAATACCACTTTATTTGCTTGCTGCACTTTTTGGATTGCGCCACGAACCCCTAACCAGGACAACATCATGTTCACACATGATAAAAAGATTGAGAATATTACACAATCTTTGTGATTAAAATATTCAATTTTCTTTTGCTTGCCTTCAGCTATTCTTTAGCGCCTATTAATTGGGTGTTGTTATTTTTATAGGATATATGCATTTAAGTGCACATACTACATTTTTAAAGTTGTAAAAAATTCTTTATGAAAAAACTGTTTTTATAAATATACGAGTTCAATAATTTTTATTTTTATTTCTCAAATTCTTCTAAATCTAATAGTAAAGATCATAGTACAGGGTGATTATAACTAAAGTCCCACTTTCAAAATGCTGTAAAAAAAAAACCACTCGTCACAATGAGTTCAAATTTGAACTGAAGATACTTGAAGGGGTGAATGATACGGTATCAAAAAAAGTTCCAAATTGTATTAATAGAGGACGTTGTAAGCGGCATTAAGGAAGTGAATTCGGCTGCCAGTGATATTTTGAATCGAAATGTCAACGTATTTGGCATGAGTTGCACATGAAACCGACTCTAGTATGTAGTCTTCAATGTGTACTGCACACGCAGACTACTGTGTATACAGTACAACGTGACACGCACTGTGTGTACAGATACAATGTGTACTTGCACATGAAACCGACTGTAGTCTTCAATGTGCTTGATTGTTTCAGTTTTTTGACGAAAAATATGACACTGTGAGTGGAAAACCCATCTACCACGGCAAGGTCATATCCAATTGGATGGGAAAAATCGGAACTTTTTATTGATGCCGTACCGTTTCCCCCTTCTTCAAATATTTTCAATTTAAACTTGAACTCATTATGACGAGTGGTTCTTTTTACAGCATTTTGAATGTGGGACTTTACCAAATTTTATGTACAGGGTAATTATAATTAAATAGTTGGGATAAAAAAATCTTATTCATGATTCGGCAACAAAGGAGTCGTTCATCATTCGTGTAGAAAGTTCCTTACAGAATTTCCATGCGTTGCTTTTGATCTTTGTTGTTCGCATGCATGTGTCTGATTCCAGACAGTCATTGAAAGAGATTTCATGCTTTGTTGAAAGATACATGAAAAACTCCGACCTTTCAAATCAGTTACTTTATGAGCACAGCTGGTAGTCTTTCTCTCCTTTCCATTTGTCATGACAGGTTTCTAAAGAACCTTCCAACTGAAGTTAACTTTTGAATGTCAACATCAAAGCAATTTTTCGAAGATAGAGAACAAGCAGCACAAAACGAGGAGGCATACTAACTGTAGTGGAATCTAGTTTTAGTAGCTGATCCTTACATTTCTCCCATCTACCATAAAGTGAAGCGGCCTGATGGCCAATTGGCTAGCGCTCTGGCCTTTGGTGCCATAGGCTTCAGGTTCGAATCCTGGCGATGGCATGGATGTTTGTGAGTGGTTCGGAACCAACGTTAAACTGTAGGTCCCGATCTAATTAGCCTAAAAGTGTGCACGAGATGACCGTAGTGCGACAAACCAAACCTGGATTTTTGAGCGGCTTGATGGCCGAGTGACTACAAGTAGTAAGTGACTAAGAATATGATCAGAGGAGCATTAGATTTTTTTTCTATGCATGATTCCAAAATTTACCCAAAAATGGCATTCACACGTTACTTCTCTTATTACTTGCGACCTTATGGGCAATTTTCTATCGCTCTAGCCTTTGGTACTTCAGGTTCGAATCCTGGCGACGGCATGGATGTTTGTGAGTGGTTCGGAATCCACTTTAAACTGTAGGTCCCGGTCTAATTAACCTAACGTGTGCACAAAATGGCCGTAGGGCAACAATAGACCGTAGAGCAACAACCAATCTACCGCATTCCTTTATATCTTTATACAGTTCGACCACCGCTTGATGGATAATTGGCAAGCAATGAAATAGGGCAGATATATATTTTCGGAGGGATTTTAATTGCAATAAAAATTTTAGTTTTTAATATTAGGTTGGTGCATAATTATCAAGCGTTTCTTTGACGTGTTATATTTTAATAAAAATGTACAATATTTTATAAATTTATGAATGAAAATATCCTTCTAGTTTTAAATTATAAAAATGCGTATCGATAATCATACTCGTGTTTGGGTTGGGTTCCACCCATAACAAATCCCGTTTAAGATGATTTTCCAATGGATGATTCAGCTTCTGTCCCATTAAACACACCACATTGCCTTCTTACAGTGCACGTCCTTCGTTATTCCTTTTGGTGAAATTCCTGGCGAAACGCAGACCTTCTTTCTTTTGAGGGTTTTGAAGAGAAGCCATGATTCAACCCCAGTGACAAGATCCTTCAGAAACCGACTCCGCTCGTTTCATTGAAGCAAATCGATGAAAATTCGGATACATTCGGCTTTATTGTAGTCGCTGAGTTCGTGGGGGATCCATCCAGCCTATTTCAATACCTTTTCAAACTTTTTGAGATGCCGAACGATGGTTGAAGGGTCCACATTGAAGCTATCGGCCAGCATTCAAGTTGTCAAGCTTTCGTCCTCTTCCACGGCTGCTAAAAGTGTCTGGTCGTCGAAATCCGATGGTCGACCTCTTCCGGCCTTATCTTCCAAGCTAGTGTCGCCAGATTTGAAACATTCCCTGCTGATTGTGCCCTCACCGAAAAGTTCGTTGAGATCGCGAAATGACTGCGCTGCTCTCCATCCTTTCTCAAAGTGGTATAGCATAATATGACGAACATGAGTATGATTATCGTATCTAAAAGTAGAAGGATATTTTATTTCATAAATTTATAAAATATTGTAATTTTTTTTAAATATAGCACGTCAAAGAAACGCCAGATAATTATGCATCAACCTAATAATTAACATTAAATAATTAATAAGATTTTATAACCATTCACTTTTTTCTATCAAAATTGTTTTGACTCGTATATGCCCGACTATCATCCCTAAAACGTAATTGATGCGTCCGATTTCATCTTCCCACACAATTGGTGATCGAATTATACTTAGCTCACTTATGATACAGTTTACAGTTTACTAAGAGGATTTTTTTTTTTAAGATTTGAACTTATAAGCAAAATACATAACTCCATTGTTAGATGAAGGCTCAATTATAACTAATTGCAGTTTTGATTGTAGACCTTTGCATAGTATGCTGTCGAAATAAAAAAAATAAAGTAGTATCAAAAACTGTGCACAATAAAATCTTTTAAATGCAACAATATCTAAGTTTTAAATTTATTATTATTATTAATTTTGCTTTTCAATAATAAATCAGGAATGAATTATTTAAATTCGTTTAAAATTAACTTTAACTATTATTCAGCCATTTTCGTGTTAATATATATATATATATATATATTTTAGAAATATAATTTTTATTATTGGTGGGTAAATATGCAAATGGAAAAATATTACTTTGAAATTTTCTGGTAGAATTTAAACTGCATTAATTTTCTGCTCAATAGTCATGTTTAAAACTCAAGTAATGATTTTATTTAAATACATATTAATTTAAAAAATTAATCCTTTGTTTATTGCAAATATGAATTAAAATTAATCCACAATTCTAAAAGCTATTGTTTAGTTAAATTCATTGGATTTGTGTACTTAATGCTTTCTACTGTTTTGAAAAATTCATTATCAAAGAAAATGATGAACGAAATCTGATTATGTATGTAGTTTATTCTATAATCTTCCCCACATCACCATATAGATATTTTGTATTGGTATAGAAATAACTGCCTATTCAATTAATTTAATCTTAATTTCATGAACTTTATTCACTGTTTTAAAAATATTAAAACATACCAATTTACCTTTGGCACATGCAAAAAACAAGGAGGGGGGATATGTCTTGCATGTATAAATTTTATACAGTTAATGTTTTTACAACTTAAATATTAAAATTCTATTCCAAAACTCAGATGCTATGGATTGGAACCAATTGTGCTTTAGAAAGATTTAATAATGCCTTATATAAATGTGAATATCATCTTTATGCTATCATATTAACTATTGAAAGCCTAATTATCAAGACATAGCTTATCTATTCAAAAAGCCAAACTTTTATTTATTTTGATATTGAAATTTAAAATTTATGAGCAATGGACTTAAGTAAGTTGAAAGGCAAAGACATAAATAGGTATAGTAGAATTAATTCGCATTTGTGATAAGGAAATTCATAACATCTGTAAATCAACAATAGCTCATTGTTGATGAAGCTAAAATATTGATTTCTGCAATTTATAAAGGGACATAATTTAGCTCTAACTTCTCAATCAAAAAATTTCGCATATGTAATTGGATTATCAAACTTTACCATGTATATGTAGTACATGAGAAATGAGCAAAAAAATCATTACATTTATAAATTGTATAGAACAAAATGCAAACATAATTTGGCTAAAGTTCTTTCTTCAGCATTGACAGCGGAGGTGGAAGGAATGTTGGTTAAATATCATAACAATAGATACAAAAATTTCAAAATTTTGATTTTTAAAAAGCAAATGGTTCATATTATTTCAATATAATTGTGTTCTCACTACCTAAGTAAGAATTGATTTCAAAAGGATAGTTATAAATAACACAAAATTTATTTCATTGTTATACTATGAAAGTTAATATTACACTACTTCTTCTTCAGATTTTGCGACTTCTTTTGGCTGCAAGAAGAAAAATATTAAGAGATTCAATATATTTAAATATAGGAAAAACACATCTTTAAAAGAGGAAAGAAAACGAATTAAATCAATAGGAAAATACACAGTACCACAGACTTCAGCGGCGATTCCAATTCTATAGTCACTGGTCCGTCATTTTGTATACATACTTGCATATATGCTCCAAATTTTCCATCTAAGAAAAAATCAAATTAAGTAAAAATACTTAATTTTTTGTTTTACCTAATTATATTTGTGTCTTAGAAGAAGAATATAATATGGAATGAATTTTGTAGATGTTCACCAAACTTAATTAGTTAAAATTTAAAGAAAAATCATTATTACTATATGAGCAAATGTATAATAACACATACAAGAACGATTAAAAAATAAATTTCTTTAATATTTAATGTAAAAAATTACATTTATTTTTGTATGATTCATGAGTCCAAGATCAAGAAATATGGTTCGATTCTACTCTTATTAATATTTAATTTCTGCTTCTTCTATTAGATTGTCTAAAGCGAGCAATTACATATAGAGTAGTTTTTGATAATCTACATTTACACCACTATCTGTCATCAAAATTAATTATTCACCAAAATTTTATTCTGTTTTTTAGAACCATACAAAATACAAAAGGAATTTTAGAGAAACTTGCTTAATGAAAAAAAAAATTTCCTGTATTTCTATATAAAAAAAAAAAAAAAAAAAAAAGTGAAACCTATATCCATGAATTACAAGAAAAAAATGTATATAACTTTAAATGTGAATTTATTACAAATCATGAAATAATTATAATTATGATTACAATAGCTATCTCATTTTAAGAAATTATTACAATGATTAAAGTAGAAGTAAACTATATATCAGAATATAATTCTAAAGGCATCTATATATATATAACAAAAGTTTTTAAAATACCTTTCTTTTTTTTTCTAATGCTTGTATAAAAAATGTAATGTGAACAATACACAATACTTACTAGGTACAAATGAAATCTAACTTAATTGTTTCTTTTTCATTTTTAGTCTATTTAACTGTTAAGATAAAAATATAAGTATTTTAAACTAACTGTCAAAATAATGTATGTACAAGATACAATTATTAATTTTAATTAATACAAAACCTAACATAATAATTAAAAAATAGATGATTTTCAAGTAATATTGCTATGATGCTTTCTTAAAAATACAATATTTAACTTCGTATTAGTTGCCAGCTTATTATAACCAACGCAAGGAATATTCTATAAATAAAAATTAAATCTTAATAGATATAAAAAGTATATTTCAGAAATAGCTATTGATTAGTTGATAGAAGTAACCATATGTGATACTTATTTAAAAATGAATTTAAAGAATTGTCTTTATCAGATTTTTAAATGCACTTTGGTATGGAATTCAAATTTTAGGAAATGGTCATAAAAAATAAAGAATGATTAGAAGCGAAATATTTCCTATGAACAAATGAATAACTATTTCTGATATTAATAAACATACGAAAAAATTTCACAAAAGTAAGTCCTGAACTGATAATTAAATATTGTTTTATTACATTCATCATTGTCATTCTTCATATCAACATCATTGAAAAATTCTAAAAGATCTTTTATTTTACGCAAAGAAATTAAATATTTGTTGACTGTAATTTGGTTACAATGTTTATTGTTGTTGTTATCGTGTCCATGGATTTAAAATATAATTATCAATGTTAGATCAAGTCAAAAGTCTTCTCGATAGTGGCCGCAAGCAATGGCGCCGCTTCACTATACAGGGCTTCTCTTAAGTTGGCCTCGATTGTCACCATACCCAATTGCAAAACATGGGGAGTAAGTGCTGGGCACTCTAGAATGTGCTTAGGTGTTAGGAAAGCGTTGCGGCAATTTCTGCAGGGGATGTATTCCCTGGTCTTGTCTGGGAGAATTTTTATCCCTCTGTAATGATTAGTTCTGAGTCTGCTAATAACTGAAATGTTTATTGTGACTGCTCATATAATGTTGATAAAAAAAAGTACATTTTCAAGAATTTGTCAATTAGTTAAGAAAATAAATAGATAAAAGATTCAGGGAAGCACAACATTACTTTTTTTTTTAAAACAATGGTTTCCAAACATTTTATCACTTCTCACACGTCTTGTTTTATAGAAAAAAGTAATGTTGTGCTTTCCTGAATCTTTTATCTATTTATTTTCTTAACTAATCGACAAAATCTTTAAAATGTACTTTTTTTATCAACATTATATGAGCAGTCATATTTTTTTTAACCAAATAATTATAGTTTTTAAAATATTTGGTGCATAAATTAATGCAATTGATTATAATATGCATTGTAGCCTAATTACAATCAACAAATATTCAATTTTTACCTGTAAAATAAAATAATATAAACTGACTTTCTTACTCGTTTGCAAATTGATACTAACTAAGTTGATACTTTCTTACTGACACTAGCTAATAAAAGACCTTTTAGAATTTTTCAATAATGCTGATTTAAAATATGTCAATGATGAATATAATAAAACAATGTTTAATTATCAGTTTAGCGCCTACATTTACTTTTTTTACATATACTTTTTTTATACATTTACTAGCTATTTTATCTATTATCAAGGATAGTAAGAAAAAATTGTGTATACCTTTGATAAGTTCTGGCAAATAAGCTTGCTTAAGTGCATTTACAAAGTCAGAGTAAAATTGTGCTGATGCTTCGGGTCCCATAGCTGTCCTGAAGTCAGGTTTGTTTCCTTTTAGGGTGCCCAGGAGAGTAAACTGGAGGAAATTTCATTTTTAATTTTTAAAAATACAAAATTAAAAATGAATTTGAATAATAAAAGTTCAAACATATTTGAATGAATGGATTTCACAAAAGTAGTAAATAAAGCAAATAAAATAGCTATGTTATTCATTTTAATCTTTTAAAGATTAAATTATTATTAAATAAATGTGCATATAAAAAATAACACAGTTTTTATTACATCAAAAATACAATTAAGCTAGGATATATTTAAATATATAGTTTCCATTAATAAAACTATTTATTTAATTTGAATGCATTTGTTACGCAAATAAGATTTAAATGTAACTAACAAAAATTTAAATGCAACTTTCTAATGCTGCTTTAAGAAGTTTTTACTTCTAGGAATGAAACAAACATATGCAATAAAACATCAGTAAATTAAGCACCAAAATAAGTGTGTTTAATCAGAATTAAGTTTCAATTCTTGTTCTCAAAGATAAATCTTATCTAGAAAATTTCCAATAAATAGAATTTAAACAAAGTTATTTTTAAGAGAAACATCTATGTTTTACATTTGAGTATATTTCTGCCATGAACAGCCATTTTTAACAACATAATTTGTTGCTTTACACCACTTAAAAACATTAACGCAAAACCATGAATGAATTTTAAGAGAATTATTACATTTAATCTTTAAACTTTCTATTTACTTTGGACTAATAAATTGCAAATAAGTTTTGTTATATTATTTAGCAGTTTTTACTTTTGATAATTTAGAACAAATTGCAAAATGTGTAATTTATTTTGAATAAGAAATCACTGATATTTTAATTGGCATTATCAGATTAATTTAAAGTATGCAAAAAATTGTTTTTCTATACAAATTAAAAACTTTTCTTGTTGCATATATATTTCAATTAATCTATAAATATTCAAAAGATAGAATGATTAAAAAGTCACTTTGCTGAAAACAAAGTAGAAATTGATTGACTTTATTACAACATTTTCTAAAGCAATACAATATACGAGACAAGCAAGAGCTCTTACAATACAGAGAATTAAAAATAAGCAATACAATACAATACAGAGAATATAATATACAATATAGATAATTAAAAAAATACAAAAGGTAATAAAATATTGTGAATATATATCCTTAAAAAAATTTAAAGAAATGGAAATTTACCTGACTAACTAATAAGATTTCATATCCCTTGTCTTTAACACTATGACACCATCGTTTTTCATTCTCATCTTCAAAGAGCCTAATATTAACCAATTTTCTCACCCTGTAAAAATATAAATACAATAACTATCCACTAATAACATGAGTAGAAACATGTGCCAACCCTAGAAAAAGAAATGTTATTGAAGTATAAGAATTTCTACTTTCTAGAACATATTTTATGGTATATACATATTTTGTAATAAATTAAACAAAAAAAATAGAAAAGGCTGCCATATTTAGCTTTGTGAAATTACATATAGTTGTACTGTATAAACGAGAAGACAAAATGCAAAATTTATTGTAATTTTTTACACCTGCAAAGTAATAAAATCTAAATAAATAAAACAATATGAACTCCAACAAACAAAAATAACATCTTAATATTACAAACAACTATCATAATGCTATTATTTAGTGATTTAGTATTACATTGTTATACATTAATGTAGTAATGTATTTTAATAAAATAATAATGTATATTATTTTATGATATTTTGAATTCAAATCAGTGCTGTATTTTGAATTAGGCTTAAAAGACTACAATAACCTTAGTAATATGATTTTAAAAATTTGTGAAAATGAAATCCAGGTAAAAAAAAAAAAAAATGGAAATACAATACATATTTGGTATAGCACTTTTATTTTCTGAATTTTTTAATCCTTTATTATTCTTATTACCAATAATTTCTTACAGCATTCACTTCCTACATTCAATGGGTATTTATATTTTTATGATTGCTTATCTTTTAAAACAATGAAGTTAGCTTGTTTTTGTGAGTATAGTACTTATCTTTGGATTCCTCATGCTATAGTGAGATCATTCTATATTTATTAATAGACATTCAAAAAAAAAAAAAAAAAATTCAAAATTTTAAAATGCCTTTTTTTTTTTCTTTAACAGATATATTCCATCTACTTGCATTTCACTTCTTTAATTTATGTAAAGGCAAGATTAATTTTTATGTAAACTGACAAAGAACTGAAATGTTTCCTCTTCTAAAATGTTATTGTCCAAATTAGATTAAACTTCACATAAAACAAATACAATTTTTTACAAATATGTAATCCAAAATAATGATAATAAGATAATTATAAAAATTTACAGTAACTCATTGAAAGTTCTATCTAGATTATAAAAGCATAAAAAGTAACATAAGCATAAAAAAGTAATATATAAATAGAACAGAAAAGAGTACAAAACAGTAATTAAAAATTATAATTAATTCAGAACTGTTAACTTCAGGAATTAATAAAAATTTAAATCATACTTTATTTATTTCAAAAACCAAAATAAAAACTGTGAAAAATATTGAATAAAATCATAAAATTTAATAAAACATGGAAGATAAATTTAATAAAAAATAAAATTATAAAAATATATAAAAACTTAAAAATAATAGGTTTTAAATTTAAATAATAAAAACTGAGAAAATATAATAAAATAAAACCTTTGCAATAAAAACTTTGAAAAATTTTTGATTTAAATTTAAATATTACAAAATTTTTTAAAAATAAAAATAATTAAAAGAAAAATCATAAAAAATAATAAAATCTGTGAAATTAAAACTGCTAAATAAAAATTTGAAAAATAAAAAAATTAAAACAAATAAAAACTGTGAAAAAAATATAAACTATAAAAAAGTTTTAAATAAAAACTGTAAACTATTTAAATTAGTTAACAAGCAATATCTATTACATAAAAAGATAATCAAACTCAAAATTTATTGAAATCATAAATAAAAAGGAATAAAATGCATAATGGTGATAAAAAAAACACTAACATGAAATCTATATCTTTTTTAGTATCATCTTTTGAAATCCCAACCAAAACACAAATTCCCCGACCAATGCTGCTGATGACTTCATTGTCAACTGAAAAAGCAATGTTGTCAATAAAAATTTTTTACAATTCTAAAGAAATTACAAAACCAAATAAGACATGTTTATAAATGCTTCTTTAAACTTATATTTATGAATTAATCATTTTAAAACTGCAAAAATCCACGTCATTAAAGAAATATTTTGACGATTTAATGTGAACATTTTAAATACTTTATTTAAAGAAATAATCTTATCAAAATATAATTATACAGCAAGTTAAAAAAAAAAAAAGTAATCAATATAAAAGATATACCTCTTGACATTTTTTTTTATCAGTAATTTTTTCTTAAAATTTAACTTTTTGAGGATAAATTATACCCCCATAAGACATTCAATGTATATTAAATCTTACAATAAAATATACTGATATCTCCCTATATAGTAACCCTAGCTGAGATGGCTATTAGGACTGTTTCATCAAGTCAATACTGGTGTTACAGTCTTTTTAAATTAATATTATTTACTTAACATGAGAAAGCAAATTAACATATTTATTGACGACAATTTTTCTTAAGATGTCCAGTAACTTCACTGTAACATTCTTTTTTAACAATTACACTTATTTTGATGTATACTAGTACTTGTTTAAATTATTAACATGTTTTCATGTCTTTCATTTTACTTCTGTTATTTTTATTTTTAATATTTTCATGTATTATTTTTATTTTCCAATTCAATTACTTTTCTACTTAAAAAAATAAGCAAAAATCTTATTTCACTTATTCGTAATTAGTTAAAAATTTCTATTACGACAAGAGGCATCTGTTTTGTATCTTAAAATACAATAATAAGAATTGACAAAGAAGGTTAAACAACATTTTTTATAATATGGACTTTTATTATGATATAATGCTCTGTTCAGTTTGTATTGAAATATTTTCATCGTAACAGGTAAATAAATTAAAATATGGACGTGTATTTAAAAGTTTTAATGAAAGGTAATAAAATTAAAATTTAACCTAATACACTGGCTTTGGTGCACCTTTGTATAACTGCTCGCATTTTATTTATTTGGAACAGTTGAATTGTTTACAAATTGAGAATAACTGATTGATTGATTTGTTCCTTTTTGACAAGTTTTACTATAACCTATAAAAGTAATCAAAGATAATTTGGAATCCCATTCGCAAATATTTTAAGACATTAAAAAAAAAGTATGTCTTAGATAAAATTTATATTTATGTGTAAAAAAAAATATACTCTACTATGTATTTTTATTATCATCTAGATAGTTATATTGTTTTTTATGCATTCAAAAAAGCAATGTTTGAAAAAAGCAGAGAATCGTTATTTAGCGTACAGTTATATAAAATTCAAAAATAAATAAGATATCTAAGAAATGTGTGCATTTATAACTATTTTATAATATTTTTTTTTAAGTTAAGAAATATTTTTTTGAAAATAAAAATTAGAAAGAATATTTTAACATCTGGACTCGCTACATCGAATGATAAACGAGTCCGCCATCTTCGTTAAGATTATGTTTGTAAACAAATGTGAATAAAGATTTATTTGAAGATATGAATAAGTCATTTATCCGACAGTTATTATTACCTTCTTGCTTTGCTATTATTTTAGTATTTTTATATAGATTTTATTCTAATTGTGAATATAATTTTAAGTGGGATAACATTTTTTCAATTTTAAATATCATTAAAATATATCCTGCTAAAAATTATCATTCACCAACTCTATATTCTTCAGTATTTTGCCGTGGAAGTAATCACACTAATAGATTATGTCGTTTTAGAAATTTGTGTTTCGAACCCAAAACGGAATCGTTTGTATTTTTAAATAGCCCCTTGTCGGTTAGAATTGGTATACCTGACGATAGATTTTCTCCTGCACTTACAGATTTCTCATCAGTATCTGATCACAACACTCTATATTTTAATTATATTGAACTTCCAAATATTTCAACTGAAAATTTTACTATCTCCTTTATTGAAGGATATGGATTGTTATTTAAGCGTTTTAACCCTGATAACTTAATGCATGTGTTCCATGATGATCTTTTGCCGATTTTTGTGACACTTGACGAGCTTTCAATTTTAACAAATCCTGAAACATTTCTTGTTATTGCAGATTCTAGACCTGTGGGAGCATATGCAGGTTTATATGAAAATATCCTTCAGACCAAACCCTTATATCTTCAACTATTATCTCAAGATAGTTTACATTGTTTTGAGAATGTTTATGTTGGACTTAACAAGCAATCGACATGGTATCAGTATGGCTTCAAAGAACCTCAAAGTCCAATAAAAAATTCATATCTCAGTCCTATTGTTCTCAATTTTCGACAATATTTTATTAAACAGTTTTCTTTAAAACAGCCTCATTCAGAAAAGAAACAGGCTTTACTTTTAGTAAGGAAACATAACAGAAAAATTCTAAATCAAGATGAAGTTTTACAAGTAATTTCTAAGAATTCTGGGCTTAAGACATTTGCAATTGGACTGGACTCGTCTTCAGTTTTGGAAGTGATTGAAGAAATCTTGAATAGCAGTTTGGTTATTGCCATGCATGGTTCTCTATTGATTCTTTCCTTGTTTTTAGATCACCATTCAGCTGTTATTGAGTTGTTTCCGTTTGGAATTAATCCAGACATCAGCACTCCATACAAATCTCTGTGTGAACAATATGGTTTGAATCTGTTTTACAGATCCTGGCCAAATGATGTGCAGTCAAACACATTTCCTCATCCAGAGTATCCACCAGAATTTGGAGGGATCTCACATTTATCATCCAAAGAACAAGAAAAGATTCAGAATTCTGTTGTGAAACCCTTCTTATGCTGTGATGATCCTGTCTGGCTGTATCGCATCTACCAAGACACTGTAGTGGATACACAATCATTTGGTATTCTACTCAAAGATGTAATTTTAAATCAAAAAAGAGGTTTTGTGGTTCAGAACCATCCCTTATATCCAGGGGAAATACAAAATGCACAGTGTAATAATTTGATTTTAGAGTGGAAACAGCCATGGAATCTGAGATTTCTGAATGTACTAGGTATTGAGTATGAAGTGTGGCTCCAAGAAGTTGGAGGGGAGGACGTGAAAGCTTATTTAATGAAGACCAATAAGTTTGTAATCCCCTTTAAAAAGACTTATCATGCTTGGATAAGATGTCATGCAGATGGACTAATTGGACCCTTTACCTCAAGTCCTGTCTTTTGCACTGTTGAGTCTAGTATGACTTTGTCCCATTTAGACAGTAATGGTTGATAGAACTTTTTGTTTAGAGAAGAAATAAATCTCTAATTTCTTGAATCTAAATAAAATTTCATAAATCTTCTCTTCATACAGAAGGAAGTGATATTAGCAAAAAAAAAATATTTTTGCTGAAAAATTTTCCAGGAAGAGAAAAATTCTTCATTTTACTCATAGGAGCTCTTGCCACATCAGCTAGATAGATGAGAAGGAATGTCAGCAGCATTACAAGTTAGTTATTAGTGGAGAAAAGGAATTACTTGAATGCCAAACATATTAAATATTAGAATTTAAACAGCATAAAGAAAAGGGTGTTTCAGAACTTATCCTTAAATTTGACATCATTATTTTAAACACTTTATTTAATGTTCCTGAAAAAAAAATGATAATAGCAAATAAAAATGTATGATAAATTATATTTAAAATATATTTATATGTATAATTTACAGCAAATATACTTAGCCAAACAATAAACAATTTTCAATGAATTTTTTTTATATGCAGATATTACATGTTAAAATTGTTTCCTTTTTTGAAAATTTATCCTTCGCAAAGGAAATTACAATCACTACATTTATTACAAAATGTTGATTATCAAATATTTAAATTTTGAATACCTAATTTTTATTTAGTAAGCTAAAGTTTAGCACTTTGTTCTTTATAGTATGCTAAGGAATAAAATTAATTCATTTGATAGAAATCTGCAAATTTATATATTGAAATATAATATCTATGTATATATTTCTTAAATTTAAGTAAATATAAAATAAATGTAACATAAGGTTACATTTAAGATAAATGTAACTATATTATAAATCCAGATTTATTATACTATTGATTTATTATATTTAAATTACATTTTCTATTTAAATATGAATTTATTATCTAAGTTGTTGCACATCTAGTCAATGAAAAATTAGCAAAGTACTTTTTCAGTATTTCACAGATAACTTTATTATTAATAACTCTGTAAAATGTATTACAAATATTGAAATACCATGTTCATTTATGGCATATGGTTTGATATTTATTACTTATTTATCTACTTCATTTTTGCTTTCATCTGTTTTTTCATTTTTTTTAAAATTATTTTTGTGTTATGAAATTTCAGATAAATGTTATGTTAAATTCTTTCAAATATATTTCTCCTCTGATTAGGAAAAGAAGTAAATTATTACATACTGAAGAATATTCTTTTGGATTTTTCTTAATTTTTATTTAAAATTTTTTTATAGATTTTTAAAAACTATTTTTGTAGCAAATTTATGACAAAATGAAAGTGATGAAACAGTACTATTCATATTCTTATTTACATTGTTACTTAGGATTTATGTTTATTTATTTGTTTATTGTTTCATTTGTTTTCATAGTTTCGATTTCATATGCAGACAACTTCATGTGCATAGCATACAGTTAGTTTTAATGCTTTTGCTTATTGGTCTATATGTCTTTTAATTAAAAAAAATCAGTGAAATGTCCATTTTTTTCTTCATAATATTTTTTGAAAATTCCAAACACTTAAAAAAATTCAATTCATTTATAAGTACAGCAAAAGAATGGAGATAATCGATTGAATCTGTTTCAATATCCAGATTAAAAATCTGCATGCTCAAAACTAACTCTAAAAAACTCTATTAAAGAAAAAGCAGACTGAAGGGTAAATATGTAGAATAAAGATAAACTGTAATTCTAAAATTTAAGAACATGTATAGCTGATCGTAGCCCTAATTGATAGACATCATATTTAATTTTAATGTATTATATAATTTTAATTGAAAGTTTTTCTAAGGTAGGGTTCTGATATTCGGATATACCACTATCTTTCTATCACGGATAATATATCATAATATTCTATCATATTATTATATATATATAGGAATATGAATGGATTATTTATCTTCAGTAAATAATGAATGTAAAATCTTCATAAATGAAACTGATAAAATATATAACAAAACGAAAGTTTGTTATAAAGAAGAAAAAAAATTTCTTTTATAATTCCATATATACAGGGTGATTATAATTAAAGTCCCACTTATAAAATGCTGTCAAAAAAGAACCACTCGTCACAATGAGTTCACATTTGAACTGAAGATACTCGAAGAAGGGAGAAATGGTACGGCATCAAAAAAAGCTCCAAAGTGCATTAATAAATGGCGCTGTAAGCGGCCTAAAGAAAGTGAATTCGGCTGCCAGTGATATTTTGAATCGAAATGACAACGTATTCGGCATGAATTGCACATTAAACCAACTGTTGTGTTCAATGTGCTTGATTGTTTCGGTTTTTTGACTGAAAAAATGACTTCCACTGTTAGTGGAAAGCCCGTCCAACTTTTTTTTTTAATGACATACCGTTTCTCCCTATTTAAAGTATCGTCAGTTCAAATTTGAACTCATTGTGAAGTGGTTCTTTTTTTACAGCATTTTGAAAGTGGGCCTTTAATTATAATCACCCTATATTTACATACCTTGATCGTTTTTTTTTTTTTTTTCATAATT
Organism: Caerostris darwini; assembly: GCA_021605075.1. Classification (NCBI taxonomy): domain Eukaryota; kingdom Metazoa; phylum Arthropoda; class Arachnida; order Araneae; family Araneidae; genus Caerostris; species Caerostris darwini. The sequence continues at coordinate 7,481 of BPLQ01000810.1, read as the reverse complement.
ACTTGTAAATACTCTTGATACTGCTGGGCCAACTTCCTTAAGGGATGCTTGCAATAGGTCAAATCAAAATGGTCAAACATATCAAACCGGTTTGTTGCAGTTTTGGATGGAAATTGAAACGCATACGCTTTCGTTTATCCGTTTTTTGTGGGAAAAAAATGCTGCTCGGAGTGTTATGACATTTTTGGAAGGTTTTAAATCATTTGTTCTATAACAAAGTCTTTAAAATCTTCCGAAAGGTCATAAATCTTTTTGTGCAACAGTAAAGGAGTTCTTTGATACCATCTTACTTGATACCATGAGACTTGTTTCTCTGAATTAAAACTGCAACGCCTTTGGACAGACGAACATTCATCCAAATGTTTCAAATCTGGACGCAGCTTTTTCTGTAGTTTCTTGCAAATTTCTTCATTGTGAAATAAACCACGACTTCAGTGAAGGAACATGTTAAAGTCACTGGATATAAGATCGCAACTATAAAGAACTGCGGTCATCAAGTTCAAATCTAAAATTTTGGATTGTTTGGACATAACGATATAATATAACGATCATTTTTTGATTACATGCAACTGATTTCATCAACATCTACACTTTTGAAATATTTGTTATTTTTCATTTTATAATTTTATTAAATAAATATATTTTTTTTTAAAAAAAAAAGGGCGTTTATTTATCTCTTTTTCTTATAAACTCAAAGGGCACGAGACCACCGCTATGTTGCAACATCTAACAATGAAGGAGCTAGAGGTAGCTACGCCGCCAAGGATCTCTGTATTAATGTACAATAAGAAAAGCAATAATTGAAAAAAAAAAAAAAATCTAATATGTAAATTTCACGTACTCGCATCTCTATTTCTTGTAAATAAATTATATTTGATGGATTTCTTTATAAAATTTTTTGAATATTATTGCACAACAATTTGTGTTGAATATAAAATTAACAAGTACAAGAAACTGAATCATAGTTTAAAAATATGAAAATTTCAACAGCATGTGAAGTGATGTAATATTTTTAAAAATCATTACATATACAGTTATCAAGATAGTTAATAAATTCTCATACTCTTTTAAAGGTCATAATTACGAGGGGTGATAAAAAAAAAAGTTACAAATCGAATAAAGAATTATTTATTAACAATAGACAGAAAATACAAAAGGGAATTAAGAGGTATACGCACCTATCACTTTTCGACATAATCACCATGTCTATTTAGGCATTTATCAGAACGCAGAACCAACTTGTTTAACCGTCTTGGTAGAAATCAGGTCCCTGTCCATTGAGCCAGATCTCGGCGGGTTTTTACAGCCGTGTCTGAAGAGGACCGTCTACCGGATAAGTGCTTCTTCAACCTCGGAAACATGAAATAGTCACTGGGTGCCAAATCTGGGCTGTATAAGGGGTTACTCCAGATTTTCCACCTGAACCGTCGCAACAATTCCTGCGTTGCTTTAGTAGTATTTGACCTGGCATTGTCATGTAGGAGGATGGCACCTTTACTCAACATGCCCAGCGGTTCGCGTAACCTTGTCAAAGTGGCACAATAACGATCTGCGTTGATGGTCTGGTCACTCTCCAGGTAATCGATCAGGATAACAACACATGAATCCCAGAATATATTTTTTTTCTAATGCAGCTGGCAGGCACTTAGACAGCTTGGTCTTGGATACCTTAAGGCAAGCGCTGCACAGACGTTACTCACTTTACATTACCCTGGGAGCGCGTGTAACTTGAAGATAAGCCATGGACGCGGAGTAACAATGCCCCCGCAACGCTCAGCGATCCTATTAGACGGGGACCTACGGTTTAAAGTGGATTCCGAACCACTATAAACATCCATGGAACCGCCGGGACTCGAACCCGAAACCTGTGGTACCGAGCGCTAGCCACTCGGCCATTCAGGCCCAAATCCCAGAATATGGTTGCCATAATTTTACCGGCAGAGGGTGTAAACTTAAATTTCTTTGTCGTTGGTGATCCAGGGTGTTTCCACTCCATAGTTGCTTTTTTACTTGTGGGGACGAAATGGTGAAGCCAAGTTTCGTCCCCTGTAACTGTGTGATCGATGAAGTGCTGGTAACGCTGAAGAAATGGGAGACTGCACATCATTTGTGTGGCATTGTGCTCATCGGAAAACGCATGTGGAACCCAGCGGGCATACACCTAGGAATATCGCAACACATCAGAAATGATATGCTGCACGTTACCAAATCTCAGTCCCAGCTCTGACGAGATTTCACGCAGGGTTACCCGTCGATCATCTTTTTGAATCACTTCTTCAACTCATGCCGTGTTGATTTCTGTCATTGAAGAACTTGCCCTGCCGCTCCCTGTCATATTGCAATTTTCGACATCTCGTCTACCTGATTGAAAAGAGTGACACCATTTCTCTACATGTTGTCTGCTCATTGCTTCTTCACCATAAACTTCCCCGATTTGACTGTGAATGTCAGATGCGGACACATTCTTTGCCAGTGCGTCACAAAGTTATTCTATAATACTTTGATACCTGTTAATTTGATACTTTTATTTGTATAGTTTTTTTTTGTTAGCAAATTTAGAATGCTAAGATGTCTGATATTAGTACACTTACTTCACTTTAAAAGTTGTAAAAACAAATAATATAAAAAAAAAAAAAAAAAAAAATTTTAAGTCAATTCCTACTTTTTTTTTCACTCTATTGCAGAAAGTCCTTTATAAATAATTTTCATTCAGTTTTTTTAAGTTTATCGGGTGCCCTCTATGGGTAGATATATGCAACTTAAATCTAAAAAAAAACAAAAATTAATAAATTAAATTTAATGAATGAATTAATATTTGAAAAAAAAACTGTATTAACATCCAGTGTCATCTACTCCAAGTTAAAAAAATGTATTTGAACGTGAGTGGATGAATAAAAAGTATTTTATGAACGATTGAAAATTTGAACAAGATATATATAGGGAGAGTGAGAGCTAATAGAAGGAATTGAAAAAATACTTCGTTACGATGAAACTGTTTTTATAGATATATGGGTTCATTAGAAGTCATTGATTTTTTTAATTAGTAAAAATCCCAGTACATAAAATTACAGAAAGGAGTCGCTATAAAAAAAACTGACTCAGGAGTCCGAAAATTCTTGGCCGAATCATCACTCCTGCTTATAATTTAGTACAAAAATATATCATTTTGAATACACAAAGTGAGGGAAGAGTCCCTCGTGACAAAAACATTTCAGCTTGACGTAAATATAGATATTTTCAATTATTAAATATTAAAATAAAGACAGCTACTCACCAACATAAAAGTTACTTTTACTTTCTAAGTGAAAAATTATTTTTCTTTTGTACTAAATTCAACTTTCTGTAAACATTATAGCTTATTTTGTATTTCATTATCACTATTCGATACAAATAAATGTATTTATGCGGCAAGTTCAATAGGAATAAAAAATGAAAAAAAAAAAAAAAAAAAAAAAAAACTTATTGGTTGAAATGGTTTACTTCCTGAAAAATGAATGAAATGGTTTACTTTCTGTTTTCACTTTTAAAACATTTATTGATATTATTAATTAATCTCGCAAGAGCATACTTACATCTCTTGCATTATTCAATTCCTACTATTAGTTTACACTCTCCCTATATATATCTTGTTCAAATTTTCAATCTTTCATAAAATGCTTTTCATTCAGCCACTCACGTTCAAATACATTTTTTTAACTTGGAGTAGATGACACTGGATGTTAATACAGTTTTTTCAAATATTAATTCATTAATTAAATTAAATTCATTCATTTTAGGTTTTTTGTAGATTTAAGTTGCATGTATCTAATAATAGATGGCGCCAGACGTAAGAGGAAAATTTCAACTTTATTTGTAAATGACTTTTCTGCAATATAGTGAAAAAAAAGTAGGAATTGACTTTAAAATTTTTTTTATATATGTTACTTGTTATTTATGCACATCAGGATGTACTAGATTTGTTAGGTGAATAAATGCCACTTTTCATTAAATGTTCGAAGGATAGTGTTCTTATTAAATCCTTGTTGAGTAAAAGTGTTATTCATTAGATCCTTAGCTCCTCAAACCTTCAAAACTGCCAAAAAAAATATGACGTGTCGAATTATTCTGATTTCTTACACTCCCACAACGACAAAGTTTCCATTTTAAACTTTCTCATATACTGCTGCCATCTATTAAAAATAGTTAGGCTAATTTGATAGTTACAGTGATAAGAATTAGAAAATTAACCCAAATTTTTGTCTTGAAAAAACTAAAATAATATTAAAAAAAAGAGTTGTACATAATGGTAGGCACTGGCAGATTGTACCTTACCCTCATACATTTTTGGGCGTCTATATGCCAATTTATGTACACATTACTGCCCAGTGTAGTCAGCCTCTTTCATTCTTTTTTATTCTAGTTCGCAATTTTCAACTGCAATAAGATAAAATTTAATTACTTGTTTATTTGGAAGTTTATCGTTTGTTTTATAAATGTGCAATTGATAAGTGATATGATTATTGATTATTTGATGTTATTATTCAGTTGATTAATATGATATATTTTCTTTGCACTTTATTGTTGTATTTCACTTGGTAACATAATGTTATTATCATAATAACTAAAAAAATTTCGGGTGTCAAATCTGGCCTGCCTACTCTGATTAGAAATCTCTGATTTGCAATAAAAAGTAAACTATATTATCAAACACATGAACGTCTTATCTCCGATTAGCTGCCAGGATCTGGCTACACTCGTTAGGGTGCAAGATGATACACTATGCTTTTTCGTGTTTGACAGAATTGGCATTAATAAAAGAAATAATGCACCATTTCATTTAATTTTATTTGATACAACTTAACTTGTATACCAAAACCAGACCAATTGTGTGATTGAAAAAGATGAAAACAGAGCACCAAAAATTCTCATGATCAATAAGTTATTTTTAGGTTTTCATGCAGTTATACACTCATGTCCATAAATTAAGGATAATGAAGTTCAGGCAAAGAAAGAGACAGAAGCAAAACAAATTTGACTTATTTGTAAAGTCTATTTATTAAACAAAAGGTAAAGAGCAAAAACTATGCTATATGTTTGACATAATTAATAAAAATTGCGATTTTTACTCCCTGGAGCAAATTTCAAAAAAGAACCTATTTACAAAAAACAGTATAACATGATGATGTTATACTATATATACAGTATATATATATATATATACTATATATACCATATACAGTATATATATATATATATACTATATATACCATATACAATATACATGTATGATGGTTAATATGGAGTATGTCTCCCGGACGATGCAATACAGGCCTTACAACACCTAGGCATGCTGAGTATCAAATTATCAATCTGATCTTGGGGAATATTACACCACTCATCAAGCAATGCCCTCCGAAGTTCCGGTTGACAGGGGGGAGGGGTTCGTCGGCCAAGCATATCCCACACATGCTCTATTGGATTCAAGTCCGGTGAGTATGCTGGCCAATCCATACGGGTGATATCCTCCAATTGAAGGCATTCGCCTACAATGTTTGCACGGTGAGGACGGGCATTGTCGTCCATAAACAGAAATTCAGCACCCATGGCGCCCCGAAACAAACGTACATGTTGTTCCAGAATGACATCCCGATAGATGTGGCCTGTCATCGTTATTCTCTGAACATGCAGGTCAGTTCTGGAACCAAGAATAATTCCTCCCCAAACGAGCCATCCTGCACCACCATAACGGTGTCGTTCAATGGTGTTCTCTTGGTGGTAACGGGTACCTGGCGCTCTCCATATGAAAGTCCGGCGAGAATCAGACTGCAAACTAAACCTGGACTCGTCGGAAAACATCACACCAGACCACTGTTGCGGTGTCCACAATGCATGCTCTCTACTCCAGGTTAATCACAGACGACAGTGATTTGCGGTAAGTGGAACACATCTGACAGGCCTACGAGCATATAGACCAATGTGCCCTAAGCGTCTGTACACGGTCTGCCTTGAAACTGTCGTACCGGTAGCTGAAGAGAGCTGACGAGACAGGTCTGATGCTGTGCTTCGTCTGTTTCTTTTGGCAGTAACTGCTAAATACCGGTCCTCATTCGGCGTTGTAACTCGGGGGCGACCTGTGCTGTAACATCTACTCACATTACCATCATCTTGGAATCGTTGCTAAAACCTGGAGATGACACTCTGTGCGATTCCAAGTTCCTCGGATACTTCCAGCTGGATACGTCCACATTCCAATCGTCCGATAATTCTACCACGTAAAAAATCATCCAAATGCTTCCTTTGTTCCATAACTATGTGGTTATTGCACTGAAAGACTTTTAAAGCGGTTGTGAACAATTTTACTTCTTTGCCACCATTCCTTATATACCCCTCTCTTACACTCTCGTCATTGTGACGTACTATCCGCGTCATCTGGTGGTTTCCTGTAATTTGCATATTCTTCTTCAAGATGTGTGTAATAATTCTACAGTTGAAATTTTAATTTTAGAATTCAATTTCTGTGTGATTCTGAATTATCCTTAATTTATGGACATGTGTATATAAGAAATCAAAATGTTGCTGTTGTTGTTACTAATCTCGGAACTGTCTAGCAGGGCTAGACAGTTCCCATGAATCCGAAAATGTCTGAAAAGTCTCAAAACAGTTGAGGGTCCCGCAGGATCTCGTCTTTGTCAAATCCTATACAAATCAAAATATGTGCTGAGGGAGCCATGTCAGAAGAGCACCAATGGCACTGAGGGAATATTTTTTTACCGTGCCTAAAAGTGAGAGAAAAAGCAGTCTGACGGAATCTCGGTCTAAGTTGGAAAGATCCTCCGTTTTCCTAGCAAAATACCAAGAGTGGTTGGGAGGGGTTTTCGAAAGCTTGCTCATTTTTATTTTTGCCAGGGAAGAAATCTCGCCAAAGGTCAGCGTCCCACAATGACTGGCATCCTCCTCAGCCGCGGATTTGGCTAAGGAGTCGGCTTTTTCATTCCCTTCGACCCCAACATGAGAAGGAATTCACTGAAAATGTATGGTATGACTGGGTGATAGCATGTCAAGTAGTTTAAAAATATCCAGGCTAGTCTGATCTCCAACAATACCCCAGTTAGAGAGGTGCTGGATTTAAGCCCGACTGTCAGTCAAGATCCAATTACATCAAATATGCAAAATTAATAAGAACACTTACAGCTGCTTTTGAAAGCCGATTCGGTAATTTAGAGTTATACAAATACAACAAAATGTTTTGAAATGTATTCATCTCCCTTTCATGTTAAAATCAAGCCGGCCACAGAGTATCACCAGATGGAACTGGCTAACTTACAATGCAATATTGAATTAAAACACATTTTTGAAACATCAGAATCAAAAATAGATTTTTATAATACTTACGCTACAAAAGAAAAATTTTCCAATTTAAGAAATCTGGCACAAAAAGCTGTTAGCAATTTGGGTTCAGCTTATAACTGCGAATCGTTTTTTTTTTTTTCTGAAATGAAATT